>JAODAL010010698.1:0-103707 GCA_025379985.1 Phyllomedusa bahiana | reverse complement strand
AAAAGGGATTCATCAGGGTTTACGTGCATTTTGGGCCCCACAGGTGTAAATGGGGGCGAATGGGGGGGAAAAAAACATTCCCATTGTTTTTTGGGCTTCAATTTACAGGTTTGCCCGTGCATTTTGTAAATGAATGTAATTTAAAATTTGGGGGTCAGTCAATGCAATGATATAAATTTTTATAGTTTATTATGTTTTATTACTTTTCACAATAAAAAATTTTTTTAAAAAAAAAGTTTTATTTGTCCTATTCTGATACCATAACTTTTTTATTTTTCTGTATATGGATGATTAAAAAATTTTTTTTTTGGGGATAATTTGATGTTTTTATTGCCCATTTGGATCATATGATGCTTTTGATCACTTTTCTTTAGGTTTTTTGGAGATATTTTAAACAAAATACAGCATTCCTGGTAGTGTTTTTTAAATTTTATTTTTTAAGCGGCACCGACGGTAAAAAGGCATGCAAATTTTTACTCGGGGGGAACATTACACAATACCCATATTTTTTATTTTTTACTGCTTTACACAAAAAAAACATTTTTTATTCAAAAAGGAAAACACGCTTTTTCATTCCCATAGCGAGAGCCAAACTTTTTTTTTTTTTCCTTTGTCGGGTTGTTAGGGCACGTTTTTTTTGCAGGATATTGATTTTTTTTTTGGGTATTTTTTTTGGGGGACAAACTTTTTGATCAGTTTTAAAACCTTTTTTAGGGAAAAGGAAGGGTGGAGAAATCAGCATCCTAGTGGGTTTTTTTTTTATTTTTTTTTAACAGCGCTCACCAGGAGTATCCATGACCAGTTACTTTCCTCTGAGTCATACATTACGGCGATCCCCATTTAAAAATTTTTTTTTTTTTTTATTTGAAGCATTTTTAAAAAAAAGGTTTTTTATTGTGTAAAAAAATTTTATGCATCGACCTTCTGGGGCCCATAACTTTTTATTTTTCGTTACAAAGTGTGTAAGGATTTTTTTTTTGCGGGTGAATGACTTTTAATTTTTCACTTTGGGTTTATAGGTTTTTGATTTTATGTCTGCAGGATGAACAAAAAAAAATTTCAAATTTTGTGACTGTTTTTTTTTTTTTTTTTTAGGGTCACCCTACGGGTTTAAATTAACAAAGACAGGTTTTTTAGGGTTGGATTTACACTGTGGTGAAAACCAAAATTGGGTCTTTATTTTTTTTTTGATCTTTTTTTTGGGGGATTTTCCCTTTTTTAAGGGAAAAGAGCGGTGTACGTGTTTTTTTTTATTTTTTGTGTTTGTGTTTTACTCTTTTTACTTTTTTTTTTACTTTTTCACATTTTTTCACTTTTTCCCAGAGGGGATTTGTAACAGCAATCTTCAGATTGCTATTAGGTAGACCAGTACATAGCGTTGCTTCTGTGTACTGGTCGCCATAGTAACTGCCAATCACCATAGTAGCTGCCAATCATCATCATTGTGGGCATGTTGACGTCACCAGACTACCCGGATGTTTTCATAAAGCATCCATGGAATCGGGTAAGAAGATCAGTAGCGGCGCAGAGCGCCATTACTGCGCCAATGGAAGGAAGAAGGAGCTCACTACTCCTGCTTGCAGCTTCATTATCGCGACCATGACAGGTCACAATAATGAAGCGTTAATCACCTGTGACCGGAGCTCACTCCGGCTGTGGGTGGTGCGGCATGAGGCCAGCGGTAATTTACCTGTGAGCCCGCACGATCGGCAGGAACTATGCATACGTCCATTTGCGGGAACGCACTTCCCGCTAGGACGTATGCATACGTCCAATGTTGGGAAGGGATTAAGAGACAGTAAAAGTTTTGCTTACCCCGCCCACATACAGTTATTGACAGCTTCCTTGTATCAGTGTGGATACAGAACTGTCAATCACTGTATGTGGGTGGGGTCAGCACTACTTTCAGTTCACTTTCATAGATTTGCTCTGCTTTTTACTAAGTGATTAAAAGCTCTTATGTACATGGTGCCAATGAAAACATCATCTTGCAAATAAAAAGCTTACATAGCTCCACCGTCAAAGTAACAAAGTTACAGCTTTTGGTAAATTGTGACATAAAAAGATGATTTTTTTAAAATTGCCAATTATGATTCAAGTTGGAGGAGGATCGTGTTGAAAAAGAAGTGTGGCCTGGAAAGTGGGTGTGTGTTTTGTTATATGGGGTGGCAAACTCAGGATAAGTCCTGGGCAGCATAAACTCTAGCTAAGCCTCTGTGGTTGGAAAACAAACAATAGGTATTGAAATCTGCCAGAGATAAACAAGTTTCTATCCTAAAATAAAATTATAAAGAAATATAAGAACCAACTAAATGGACCATGTGATCTTTTTGTACTGTCAATCTTTTATTTATGTATATTACTTCTGCCATTCACACAAAAAACATCAAATCAAAATTATAGAAACTTGTTCATGTTATTAAATACTTGCATTCCCCATGATATGACAATTCTGTAGCATCTTTTCTGTACAATGGGTTGTTCCCATTATTCCTTTTTAATATTTATAGAGAAATTGAGAACTTAGTGCTTCTATTTAATTTGCCAAAAGGTTGTGTTACTGCACAATCTGAAATTGTCATCAGTGTTTGAACAGTAGCACACATCCCAGGGTAACACCAATCTGTCAATTTATTCATTAGAGAAATAATAGATGACCGGTACAACAGAGAGTTCTAAGAAAAGATGTTCCAGAATTATTATTTCATGAAAAATACAAGTATTTACTTAATCAGACATATCAGGACACATAACACCTAGGAAGACATGTATGGAACTAGGTGCATCGAAGTTAATTTTCTCATCTATTTTTCAGTGTATAACGCACCTGAATGTATGAAAGTGATTTTTGTGTGTTCATAAATGGCGTCTAAAGCCTCACCTGTATGTTTGGCAGATAATTAAAGAAAATGGGAGGTGTAAGAAATATTGCCTGATGTTATCCAATGGTAGAAGGTATATATCAGCAGGTATAGCCACTGGAACTCAGTGACCCTCAATGTAGTCAAGTCACTTTAGATTAGATTGAGGATCTGGTAAGACCTAAAAGTTTGTTATAGAGGTAAAAAAAATTGTCTATGTATTGGTGAAACAGAAGGAAAACTGATAGCCAACATTTTTGAAGGTTGTTTCTTTTACTTTTTCTCATTTTTCTGTTTTATTGTGGTAGCAATTTTTGCACACGTGACAACAGAAAGTATAGGCATATTGGTTCTTACCTTTAAATTTGTACTTTGTAATTGTTTAAATAGGATGAAAAACTGATTGACAGTCACTGGTTGCTGAGAAACAAATTTAAAGAAGGCAACCAATATGGCTGAACATCCTAAAATAAAACGACTGCTGCAACAAAAATGCCAATAGCTCTGTAAGTTAAAAAAATAAACAAATAAAAGAAAAACATGGGGCTACATGTATGAATGGGGCTTCACCATTTTGTTAGTGTATCTTGTGCCAGAAACTGTTGTAGCACTGTTCTATAACTGTATGAGCAGTCGTACGCCAAAACTTTTGCCAGGCACGGCACTTTTGAATGCTCAAAAAACATGCGGCAAAGATGCTATGCTACGCTATGCAAGTCATAGCATGTGCCAGACTTGAGAACCCACATACGACAGGTTTATACATATTGTCACATTGTACACTCCTTTATATTGATTTATAACTGGCGTGTCAGTGTCAAGTTTCATACATGTCGCCTATGGTTTCCAAACTTTAGATATTGCTCCAACTTCTGATTCACTATTTGCATCTATTTTTATAGTTTTTGTGAACATCCCATTTCAGTATTTTTTATTGAGTCAATAACTGAGTCAATAACTACACTATTTATTTTAGACCTCAGTCCTGTTGCCTCACACCCCCAATTTTTGGAACTTTTGTATGGGGCCCTAAAGGAGTCCAGTTACAAAGGCAACCACTATTTCTTCACCATTACAAAACAGGATCCGCCATACCCAGGCATTTTCCAGCCATCCCAATTGGAAATCGTTACAGTACGAACTGACCTTAAAGTATGGATCCTGCTGGAGTGACCCTGCCTGATATAGCAGCCATTATCAACCGTCATGGCACGCACCTGGAGCAACTTTTCCAGAACCTGCAGACTATTACCATCCGTCTGGATGAAGTTGTGTCTGCCCTGGTATCCACGCCTGCTGTGGTTCCGCCTCCTGCTGCCATGCCCTGTCCCAGTCTGCACCTGCCTCTGCCTGCCCGTTATTCCGGAGACCCCCATATGTGCCGCGGTTTCCTCAACCAGTGCACTATCCACTTTGAGGTCCTGGCTCACCAGTTCCCTTTGAACTGTGCCAAGGTTGCCTTCATCACCAGCCTCCTGTCAGGTGAAGCCTTGGCCTGGGCCTCACCTCTTTGGGAGAAAGGGGATCCGCTGACAGGGGACCGCAAGGAGTTCCTGAGCACCTTCAGAAAGCTCTTGGAGCTACCTGGGCGCTACACCTCTGCTGCATAATCTCTGCCCCGGTTCCGTCAAGGCGATTCTACTGTGGGCCAGTATGCCATCCAGTTCCGTACCATAGCCTCCGAGCTTGCCTGGAACAAGTTGCTGCCTTCTGGGGGGGCTTTGATGGACGCATCAAGGATGAGTTTGCTGGTCGAGACTTACCTACCACCCTGGACGAACTCATCACTCTTGCAACCCGGATCGACATCCGTTTTGCTGAGAGGGAGCTTGAGCTTCACCAACAGCCAGTGTCCACCCGGCCTTGCAAGCCTCCGCGCTTTGTACCAGAAACCCCGAGTCAACCTCGCCTGGCACCTGCGTTCCCCCAAGATGAGCCGTTGGAAGTGAACCGAACTCATCTCTCCATAGAGGAACGCACCTGTCGACGCAGCTTAAACCTGTGCCTGTACTGTGGTGGTGTCCGTGACTATCTGAAGAACTACCCAGTCCCCCCGGATGCGCTCTGAAAACCCAAGTGCCAAGGTTTCGTGGGTGAGGTGACCCTGAATAATGGTGCATCTGCTCCTTGTTTGACCACTCCAGCCACTCTCCGTTTTTCGTCTGGTGCTGCTTCTGAAGCTCCTGCTCTTCTGGACTCCGGCTCTTCCGAGAACTTTATCCACCCGTCTCTGCTGGAGAACTTCTGCCTGCCTGTCTCCCATCTGGAGAAGTCCCTATATTCCTCATCCATTTATGGGGAGATCCTGAAGGAGCCAGTCCAGTTCCGCATCCATCCTGTGTCTGTCAGAGTGGAAAGTTCCCACCAAGAAATGCTATCCTTCTACGTTCTGCCTAGTTCGTCTGCTCCAGTCCTGTTCGGGCTTCCATGGTTCCAGCTTCACAGCCCATCCCTGGATTGGAAAACGGTGAAGTTTTCCAATGGGCCGAACATTGCCACTCTCGCTGCCTCAAGCCCGTCCATCTGGAGCAGCCCTGCCCACCCGCTTCTCTGCCTGTTTCTTCTGCTGTGCTGGTGGAAGAACTGCAAGTGCAGGAGGAGCCTCTGGTATGTCAAGACACCTCTGTCTCCCACCCACCCCACCCCCTGCCTAACATTTCTACGTCTGCTCCCCAGGTCCAAGAAGCTTTCCGGGACTCTGTGGACACCTCCTCTGAAGACAGTTCCTGGGATACCGAGGAGGAGGTGGTTACCTCTGGCTGTTTTGTGGGTACCTGTCTAACCCAGAGGGGAGGGCATAAGGGAGGGGATACTGTCACGGTTCACGCTGCGGTCCCTGCTATGGACCGTCAGCGTCCCGGCTGCTGCTGTAGCATCCTCTGGTGTCCCTGGCCCTTGTCTTTCACCTGTCCTGATTCCTGGCAGTCCTACAGCTGTTCCTGCTGGCAGGTCTGAGTCACCTTTGCTTCCTCCAGCTCCCTGGCGTCCTGTGCGCACACGTGCGCCCTCTAGGGGCGCACACGGCACTGCACTCCATTTAAGAGACTGTGTTCCTGTTCCAGCCCAGTAACCTCTGACTCCTGGCTACATAAGGAACTTCCTCCCTTTGCACTGGTTGTACCCTTCACTGAACTTGACCCCTTGGCTGCTGTGTTGCTGCTGTACTTCTCTACGATTATCATACTTTTACCAGTACCTGTAACCCATGCTGAACACCTGCCGCTGCACCAGTCTGCCTAATACCTGCTTTTACCTGGCGTCATACCAAACCTGCTATCGTCCTGGGACTGTGACATCCGTTTAACGGCTAAACCTGTGGTGTCCTGTGTCCGTTTCAGTACCGGCTTTCCAGGCCTACACTTCAGCTACCCACTGCCTGTGTTTACCATCTGCGCCCGCGGTGGGCCCAGAGGATCCACCATACCCAGGCGTTTTCCAGCCATCCAGGTTGGAAATCGTTTCACATACTTTCAAATTTGTGATGTGAGATTTTTTTTATTTTTTTTTAAATGGTCCACTCTCCTTTTCCAAAAAAACACCTCAGCCCTATTTACTTGAACGTGAATAAGATACAATACCAAACACAGGCCGTAGAAAGGAGTGGTGAAGTTTTCTCAAGTTGTAAAAATATTTAAAATTGAACAAATCACAGATAATCACTGCTGACCACGATGGCAAAAATATTTTGCACTGAAAAGCATAAAAAAAAAATTAATAAGCATCCTAAAATCTTAAATATGTAAGATGATAATAGCTCAAAATTGCTGTTGCTTTATAAACAAACTATTACAATAATGACAGACATATTTCTTTTTGAAGTAGTTGCTCAAAAAGTTGTTAAAAAATGTAAAAATTTTAAATTTAATAAAAGCTGACTAGAAAAAAAAATCTAAGGCAACTAATGGATAATTGCATAACTGTGGGAAACATGTACAAAAAGGAGATACAGTAGGAGGTAAAGTGAGCGAAAATTACAGCAAAGTCATGAGTACATTAATAAAAAGCTTTTAGTGTTGCCAAATAACAGCAAATTATATGTAACTCCAGTGAAATTTAGGTAATTTCTCATTTTTTTTATATTTCTTCTTTGGTGCTCTTTATTTTTTATTATTGTGTACCTGCCTTGGAAAATCTACACGCGTTTCTTGATGTTCTGGAAGAACGTGCCATTATGTGACATTCAACGACATTACTTCTTGTGAAATAACAATTCTGGAACATCTTCTCTTATAAAACTGTGTGATGCTGTTCATAAGCTGTTTCTCCTAAAAATGTATTATTAAATCTGTCATATAGATGTCACTACTCCAGTTTTCAGAGAGGTGTGTCCCCCGATTGGTAACACCCAGCTGACTGATTCAGTAATACATTTCTAGAAGGAGCAATAGATGAACAGTGTACCACAAAGTATTATGAGAAGATGCACCAGAATATTTTTTTTTCACAGAGAATACAAATATTTATTAAAAATAACATATCAAGAGATGTTAAGGGTTCTGTTTAAAGGGATTTATCTGAGTTATCAAAAAAAGTAGTCAACACTGCTCTTATCTGTGGACTTTGTCTTGTATTCAAGCTCAGCTCTACATGTCACTATCCGCCTGGCATCGTGCTGCAACTTGCCACTTGACCCTGGCAGCAGCTGTGCTATGGATAGTCAAGTGCTTTTTGTGTCTTCCAGCAGAGTAAGAGTTAAGCACTTGGCTTCAACTAGCACAGCTGCTCTTCATCACCCTCACTGGGGGAACTATTTAGCCCTGCCTATCAATTCCCTCAGGGCCTGAGTTTTTGATGTGCAGGTGGGTTCCTGCATAGATCTCTGGCCATCTGGACCTTTGTTCTGATTCTGTTTGTCTGGACATCCATTTGTATCCTGGATACCCTTTCCTTCCCCCGTGGGGTCCCTCTTGTGTTTTTCAGGTGTCCCTAATGTTTTCTTTCTTGAATTATTTGCGTTATTTGTATGTTTATGTTTTCACAATAACGTCTGTATTGAAGAAAATGTTACACTGCATTTACCTATTTATATGTTCTTCAATATCCTAAGTGTGTAATCCTTTACACTCCTAGATTATGATTAGTGATGAGCGATTACGTTGACTATCGTCATCGGGTCGATAGTCGATATCGGCAATTATCAAGACGATTTCCGATAGTCGATAATAGATTATCGCTGAGAGGAACAACACCTTCATTATTACACCCAAACAGGGCTGGAGAAGCTGGAATTAACACAACAGTCAAATGGATACATGCTACATCTTAGGCAAAACACTTAGGTTATAAAAGCCACAGAAAAAAGTCACAGACCATTCACTATCCCTGTCTTGTACCACAGCCTGACCCTTAAACCTGCATCACCCACAAATTAAAAAGTGCCAGAAGGCAGTATTATTTGAACCATCATTTTACTTAAACTGGACATTGAATATTCCTGTCCTGGAACGCAGCATGAGCCCCAAACCTGCATGACCCTCAGATTTAAAAAGTGCCGGAAAAAGGAGTCTTTCAACCACCATTTTATTTGAACTGGACATTGACTATATCTGTCCTGTACCGCAGAAAGACCATTAAACCTGTCTGACCCACAGATTAAAAAGTGCCAGAAAAAGGAGTCTTTGAACCACCATTTTAGTTGAACTGGACATTGACTGTATCTGTCCTGTACCTCAGATGACCATAACCTGTCTGACCAAGTAAAAGGCTGAAAAGGAGTCTTTCAACCACCTTTTAGTTTCATGGAATTGAATAACTGTCTGGGCACGCATGGCCCAACCTACATGACCCCCAGATTTAGAAAGTGCCGGAAAAAAGGAGTCTTTCAACCACCATTTTAGTTTCACTGGACATTGACTATACCTGTCCTGGGCCACAGCATGAGCCCCAAACCTGCATGACCCCAGATTAAAAAGTGCCGGAAAAAGGAGTCTTTCAACCACCATTTTAGCTGAACTGGACATATGACTATATCTGTCCTGGGCCACAGCACAAAATTTCAGTATTCACATTTAAGTGCAAGGTGCCTCTATCAACAAAGCTGGACTGCGCCAAAGTGAAAAAACACCTATCTGAAATGTATACGGATAATAAAAGTGGAGTTTTGCACCTAACAAATACACCTGCGGTGACTACAAAATTGCTGTATTCAAATTTAAGTGCAAGGTGCCTCTATCAACAAAGCTGGACTGTGCCAAAGTGAAAAAACACGTATCTGAAATGTATACGGATAATAAACGGTATTTTTTGCACCTAAAAAATACACCTGCGGTGACGACAAAATTGCTGTATTCAAATTTAAGTGCAAGGTGCCTCTATCAACAAAGCTGGACTGGGCAAAAGTGAAAAAACACCTATCTGAAATGTATACGGATAATAAACGGTATTTTTTGCACCTAAAAATACACCTGCGGTGACGACAAAATTGCTGTATTCAAATTTAAGTGCAAGGTGCCTCTATCAACAAAGTTGGACTGGGCAAAAGTGAAAAAACACCTATCTGAAATGTATACGGATAATAAAAGTGGAGTTTTGCACCTAACAAATACACCTGCAGTTACTAGAAAAGATCTGTATCCTAATATAAGTTCAGGCAATGCAATGCCTAAACAAAGTCTGGGCTGCACAATATCCATTATCCTTTAAAGAGTTTGTCTGTGTTCGCCCGCAGGCCTCCCCCCCCACCCTCCGCTCCCCCCTGTGACTTTACAGGGCTAGATGTTCCTTTAAAATTCTCAGCTTAAGTACCTAAAATCTGCAAATCTCTAATCTCTAATCTACCTAAATTCTAATGTTCACAGCTAAAAGTATAGCTGTCTGTGTGAACAAATAGAACAATTTCGCTGAGCTGTTTGCTGAGCTTTTTGGACAGAGGCCGAGCGCACGTCCTACTCCTATGAGACACTGACACACACTGATAATGAACAGGAAGGGCTGTTCTATGTAAAACGAGGTCATGTGATTTTTCCAGCCAATCGCAGCCATACACATCCCAGTCATGACATCGCACACACAGCTCACCCTGCTCTATTCTGTAAGCTGATTTGCTGGCCGCCAAAATGACAGGAAGCGGCGATTAATGGCGTGATATTAATAGATTATGCGCAGATTTTCATCTAAATTATCGCGTGATCTATAAAATCCGATCAAAATAAAAACCGTGCCGATTTCAACTTCGTCGATAATAATTGCTCAACACTATTTATGATAAGTAGTAACCAGAGCCACTAGAAAGTGAATGCTATTGGTTATAAAAGGTAGTTTTAGAGTGGGAGAATTGAAAAGAACTGACCAAAAATTTCAGGTATTAGCAATCAATGTTCATTTTTAAAACTTCTTGGACATTTCTAAGTTTGTGAGGAGTTAGTAACAATTACAAAAAGATCTTAGCATCTGTTGGCAAAAAAAGTAGGCTTTTTGTACACATCAGACCCATCAGCTCTATACCTTGAAGTCATAGGTAGCCTGTGTGCTGCCATACGAAAGCTTCATATGAGAAGTTATTATGAAGATATTCTCCACTATGAACAATACCTGCTGGGGAGAATGTGTCTATATTATAATAAATGCTGAACAATGTCCTCTTTTAAAGGGAAGGTCATAAAAAATTATCTATTTTTTAACTAGTTTTTTTTTGTTATATCTTTTTTTTTAGGAATTTTTGGTTATTTTTTTTATTTTTTTATTCTAAAACATCATCAATTTTTTTTAACAAATTCTGAAATCCTGCAGTTTTCACTTTGACCCCTATGCCTAATAATATTCTAACACTTACTATTCTGTAAATAATACTTTTCCATTCACAATAGGAGATAGTCACACCTGACTTCTTCCCAGGTCACAGAGCATGCCTTGAGTACTCTTCTATAGATGTCAATGGGTCTGCTCTAAATGTTATTAAAGGCTGGCTGTCCCCATAATCATATACCGACAACAGAATTGAGAAATCTACAATTAGAAAATAAAAACTGCAAAGAAGAAAAGAAATGTATTATTATCTAGTTTTAATTAATAAAAAAAATGGCTATAGATTCCCTTTAAAGTGCTGTGCTGTCCTCAGCAAGGGGGGCATAATCTATGTGACAGGTTTTCTTTAAACGGTTTTGCCACAATCTCATTTCATACCTCCTGCATTCAGCTCTGTGTGCTCAGAAGGGGGTGTGTGTGATTTGTTTGAATTGCATATCATGTGGCTCAGCAGGATGACATCACCATGCCTTTTCTCTCTCTAGTGAAAGAAAGATATGTTTATGTGTAGAATTGTAAGTAGCTACACTGTAGCTCACAGGTAACATTTTTGCTTTACGGCACAAGGGTCCTGTCACGGATGCCCCTGCGACCCGGGTCACGGGCGCATCCGTGCCCCGACGCCGAGCGGCGCCCCGTCCCGCACGTCGGGTCCGTGATCCACACACCCCCCTGCCCGTGCCGGTGTTCACTTACCCGGCCACGTTCCTGTCCCGTCCATCACTGTCCCTCGGCGCACGCACCGGCAGTGTTAAATTTAAAGGGCCAGTGCATCGGTAATTGGCCATTGCCGGTCACTGCCACTATTTAAGCCTGCCTCTTCCTGACAGCCTTGCCGGATCTTTAGTGCTCATTCCCTATCGAGAAAGCGTTCCAGAAAGCCTTGTTCTGCTTCCCTGTGTACCGTACCTTCTGCCTGTCCTCGACCACGAATCTATCCGCCTGCCCTGACCCTTTGCCTGTCCACGACTATGAACCCTTGTCCCTGCCGACAAAGTTTGACGGGGATCCCAAAGCCTGCAGGGGCTTCATCTCCCAGTGCTCCCTTCATGTGGAACTTATGGCTGGTCAGTTCCCTTCGGAAAGATCCAAGGTGGCCTTCGTGGTCAGTCTTCTTTCTTGTAAAGCCCTGGCCTGGGCGACTCCACTTTGGGACCGAGGCGATCCGGTCACAGCTGATCTAGTGACATTTTTACAGGAGTTTTGTAGTGTCTTTGAAGAGCCTGCCTGCGCTTTGTCTGCTGAAACCGCCCTGTTGAACCTGCAGCAGGGGAACTCCTCCGTGGGGGACTACGCTGTGCAATTCCGCACACTAGCATCGGAGTTGGCTTGGAACGATGCAGCATTGTGCGCCACGTTCAAGAAAGGCCTCTCCAGCCAGATTAATGCTCTCTCCACCTGGGACCCTCCGTCTTCATTAAGCGAGCTCATCCACCTGGCAAACCGGATTAATATCCGTTTCGCGGAGAGACGTGAGGAGCTCCGCCAAGAGCAAGAACCAGTCCGAACACGCCGTCTACCTCGTCTTGCACCGGTGTTTCTATGGCCTCTGCTGCCTCCTTTCCAGCCAGCCGTGGAAGAGGCCATGCAAGTGGATAGAGCCCACCGGACTCCGCAGGAACTTAACCGACGGCGTAAGGAAAACCATTGTCTCTGATGCGGCAGCCCTGAACATCTCCTCAGGGGTTGCCTGCTCCGTCCACAGCGTCCGGGAGAACGAGCGCACCTAGGCTACGTGGGAGAGGCGTCCCTAAGGGTGTGCAGTCTCTCTCCTCGTCTGAACATACCCGTCCTGTCAGCACTGAAGCCGGGATCCACTTTCAAGCTTCAGCGTTCTTGGACTCCGGTTCGGCTGGAAACTTCTTGGACACTGCCCTGGTGTCTCAACACAATCTCCCCGTGATTCCCCTAGAGAAAACTCTGGCCATCTCCCCCGTCAGTGGGGAGATCCTCAGCGATCCAGTCCGTTACCGTACGGAGCCATTGTCCCTTCAAGTTGGGGCACTTCATAAAGAGACACTGTCGTTCTATGTGTTACCCCGGTCTTCCTCGCCCATCCTACTGGGTCTTCCATGGCTGCAGTGCCATGCCCCGGTGCTCGACTGGCAGATGGGCGAAGTCTTATGATGGAGAGTCGGTCTCGCTGTTTGGTGGCACCTCGCCCGCTGCTTACCACTTCTCCGGTACCGTCTAAACCTCTAGCGGACCTTCCTGCACCATATCAGAAGTATGCTGACGTCTTCTTCGAGAAGCAGGTGGAGACCTTGCCACCACATCGTCCATATGATTGCCCAATTGACCTACTGCCCGGTACCAGTCCTCCTTGTGGCAGAGTCTACCCCTTATCCGTTCCTGAGACACAAGCCATGTCGGAGTACATTCGGGAGAATCTCCAGAAGGGGTTTATATGAAAGTCCTCTCCCGCGGGGGTGGGATTCTTCTTCGTAGAAAAGAGGACGGTTCCTTTACGGCCCTGCATCGACTACCGGGGTCTGAACAAGATCACGGTAAAAAACCGGTACCCTCTGCCATTGATCACTTTGCTATTTGACCGTCTGCAGGGCACAAGGATCTTCTCCAAGCTGGATTTGAGAGGGGCCTACAAGTTGGTCCGAATCCGCAAGGGCGATGAATGGAAAACAGCCTTTAACACCAGGGACAGGCACTTTGAATACCTGGTCATGCCCTTCGGACTGTGTAATGCGCCTGCCGTCTTCCAGGAGCTCGTAAATGACATCTTCAGAGATCTCCTCTACATCTGCGTAGTGGTCTACCCGGACGATATATTGGTGTACTCTCCTGACCTCGAAACCCACCGCAGCCATGTCGTCAGGTGTTGAAGCGTCTCCGAGATAACCACCTGTATGCCAAGCTGGGAAAGTGCCTCTTCCACCAAACCAGCCTTCCGTTTCTGGGATACATCATCTCTGACCAAGGCTTACGAATGGATCCAGCAAAACTGTCGGCCGTGTTGCAGTGGCCACGCCCAGTCGGCCTGCAAGCCATACAGCGTTTCCTGGGGTTCTGCAACTACTATCGCCAATTCATTCCTCACTTTTCATTGTTAGTAGCTCCTATAGTGGCGCTTACGAAGAAACACGCTAACCCTCGTTGCTGGCCCTCCGAAGCTGAGGAGGCATTCTCTAAGCTAAAGTCTGCCTTTGCCACTGCGTCTGTTCTATCACGGCCGGACCCCGCAAAACCCTTCACGTTGGATGTTGATGCCTCATCTGTGGGGGTCGGAGCAGTTCTCACGCAAAAAGGGCCCACGGGAAAGACAGTAACGTGTGGCTTCTTTTCCAAGACCTTCTCACCGGCAGAAAGGAACTACACGATTGGCGACTGGGAGCTACTAGCCATCAAACTGGCTTTGGAGGAATGGCGTTATCTGCTGGAGGGTGTTCGCCATCCCATTCGCATCTATTCATATCACAAAATCCTCCAGTATCTCCAGACGGCTCAGCGACTTAACCCACGCCAGGCTAGGTGGTCGCTCTTTTTCTCCCAGTTCGACTTCCAGATCCATTTCCGGCCCACGGAGGAGAACGTGAAGGCCGACGCTCTCTCTCGTGCCTCCGACGTGGTGGGTGAAGAAACTAGTCCTGAGCACATAATTCCCCCAGAACGTCTTATCTCGGCTGCTCCAGTTGACCTCCGGAAGGTTCCCCCAGGAAAGACTTACGTAAGCACTGCGCTCCACAGACATATCTTGAAATGGGGACATTGCTCTTTGGTGGCCGGTCACCCCGGCGCCCGAAAAACATTCCTCCTGATATCCCGGTTCTATTGGTGGCCTGATCTCGTTAAAGATGTTAAGGACTTCATTGAGTCTTGTACCTCCTGTGCCTAAAACAAGACACCTTGTCACAAGCCGGCAGGCCTACAACATCCACTACCCATCCCTACTCAACCATGGTCCCACATAGCTGTGGACTTTGTAACCGATCTCCCTCCTTCTGCTGGCAACACCATTGTCTGGGTGATCACAGATCGATTTTCCAAGATGGTGCATTTTGTCCCTTTGCCTGGCCTGCCGTCTGCCCCTCGCCTGGCTGAGCTATTTTATCATCATGTTTTTCATCTGCACGGGCTCCCTCAGCAAATCGTCTCGGATCGGGGGGTCCAGTTTGATTCCAAGTTTTGGCGGGCTCTGTGTTTCCAACTCCAGGTGAAGCTCGATTTCTCTTCTGCGTACCACCCTCAGATGAATGGTCAGGTGTAGAGGGTCAACCATGTTTTGGGGTGTTACCTACGCCACTTCGTCTCAGCACGCCAAGATGACTGGCCAACTTGCTGCCGTGGGCGGAATTCTCTTACAATTCCTTAGACTCGGAGTCCGCGGGTGCTTCTCCCTTCTACATCATATACGGTCTGTATCCCCGCCCACCGCTCCCTCTGGCACCTCCATCCGAGGTCCCGGCAGCGGACGCAACGGCCAAGGACATAAAGACCATTTGATCCCTGACCTGCCAATCTCTGCTCCGTGCTTCCGAGCGCACGAAGGCTCAAGCTGATAAAAGAAGAAGTCCTCCTGTCTTCTCCCCGGGTGACAAGGTGTGGCTGTCAGCCAAATATGTACGCCTATAGATTCCCACCTACAAACTGGGACCCCGCTTCCTGGGACCCTGTGAGGTCCTTAGTCGCATTAACCTGGTGTCCTACAAACTCCGGCTCCCACCTACCATGCGAATTCCCAACTCCTTTCATGTCTCACTACTAAAGCCCCTAGTCCTGAATCGTTTCTCATGGAAGACAGTCCCTCCTTCTTCTGTGGCGGATGCCTCTAACGTCTTCGTGGTCAAGGAAATCCTAGGTATGAGAAGGACCAGAGGAAAACCAGAGGGAAAACGTTAATTTCTTGTGGACTGGAAGGGATTTGGGCCTGAAGAGAGGTCTTGGGAGCCAGAGGAGAATATCCTGGACCGCAGTGTCATCCAGAAATTCCTTCACTCTAAAAAGAAGGGAGGGACAAAAAGGGGGGGGGGGGGTACTGTCACGGATGCCCCTGCGACCCTCGTCCCGGGTCGCGGGCGCACCCGTGCCCCGACGCCGAGCGGCGCCCCGTCCCGCACGACGGTTCCGGGGTCCGCTCACCCTTCTGCCCGTGCCGGTGTTCATTTACCCGGCCACGCTCCTGTACCGTCCGTCTCTGTCCCTCGGCGCACGTGGCGCCGCTCCCTAGGGCGCGAGCGCGCCGGCAGTGTTGGATTTAAAGGGCCAGTGCACCGGTAATTGGCCATTGCCGGTCACTGCCCCTATTTAAGCCTGCCTCTTCCTGACAGCCTTGCCGGATCTTTAGTGCTCATTCCCTATCGAGAAAGCGTTCCAGAAAGCCTTGTTCTGTTTCCCTATGTACCGTACCTTCTGCCTGTCCTCGACCACGAATCTTGCCGCCTGCCCTGACCCTTTGCCTGTCCACGACTACGAACCAGAGCCGCCTGTCCTGACCTTCTGCCTTTCCCTGACCACGAGCCTGCCTGACGGTTCTGTACTTCGCCTGCCCTTGGCCGCCACTGCAAGCAAGTTCCGTTAGTGGAAGCGACCTGGTAGATTCCCGCCGCAGCAAGTCCATCCCGCTTTGCGGCGGGCTCTGGTGAATACCGAGACCTACTTAGATTCCGCTCCCTGTTGTGGGCTTCGACCATCACTTGCGGTGGTCCAGCGGATCCACTACCAGACCGTTACAGTACCGTTACAGGTCCTTGGTTCAAATCCCTGCAGGAAATTAACCTGTGGATTTTTTTTCCTCTTTATCAATGCATATTGAGGTTTCTTTTTTTATTTGCACTGTTTGACTTATTACTAACTATTCCAAAGGACAGGAGTAGAATGACAGCACCCGGGGTTTGAACACTCAGTAGCTACCTGAGAAGAGAGGTGATGTCTGAGCATGTGCGACCAGGACTGAGGAGCTCACAGCCCTGGTTGTATCCCCTGGAGATGAGCTGTAAACAATGGATCACTAAAGGAGCAGCTAAAACAAAAATGGTGCAGAATTTTTAATAATGATGAATGGTGAAAATGTTTATTATTTAATTTTCAAACTTCCCACATCAATTTTACTTCGTGGCAAAAACCCCTTTAGGTATTAAGTCAGAGACGTACACAGCTAAATCGGGCACAGACAGACTTCTGTGGATGCTGCATTACAGCTCCTTACAACTCAGTGGTGCAAGAACCCTTCCTATAATACTGACAAAATACCGGTCAGATTTTCCTACCGGTATTTTGTTGTTTTATGACACGTAGGGGATGGCTTTTGTCTGCGTTTTGCAGATTTAAGCCTCCACCCTTCACATTCACATGTTTATGTTCTGACCCAAAAACCGAGCAGAAGAATGAACATGTTCTGAGTTTTTCGGAACACCGGCAGTGTACAAAAACGTCCGGCAGTAAATCTGTTCAGTGGGGACTGCTGAACAGATTTTCTATTAAAGTCTATGAGGAATGTTGTTTGTTGGTTTTCAGACGGTGTCTAAAACTGCAAACCGTCTGAAAAACCAACTAATAACCCTTGTCGTGGGGACAAGCCCTTACTTTGAATCAGGAAAAGGAAAACTGATTTCAGCGTCCTCTTAAGAAACAATCTTTATTTTAGGATAAAACATCATGCAAAGTGTTTAATTTGTCTAGGTAGAGTCTGCGGTCACCTAAATCGCCTTTTAACCCTAGCGCCGCAGCCAGTTCTCCTTGACAGAGCCCCATTTTTGAAATCTGACATGTGTCACTTTAAGTGAGAATAACTTTTTGATACTTTTACCTATCCATGTGATTTAGAGATTGTGTTCTTGTGACACATTGTTCTTTAAGTTAGCAAGAAATTTTGGTCCATACAATTTTTGTTTATTTGTGAAAAATATCAAAATATTATCAGTTTTGAAAAATTTGTCATTTTTAAAGTTCAAAAATATCTGTGTGTAAGACAGATTGTTATTCCGCTCGAAATAGTTTATAACTAGCATCTACCATATGTCTACTGTAGGTTGGCATCTTTTTTTTAAATTCCTTTTTATTTATTTTTTTACAGCTTTAGGGGGCTTAGAAATGTAATGCCACATGTATGAAAACCGTCTAGGTCTAAAACTCACTTTGTTGCCCATAGCAATCATTTAGAGGGCACCTTTCATTTCATATAGTGCTCTTGAAAAATGAAAGGGGCGCTCTGATTTGTTGCTATGGGCAACAAGTGAGATTTAGACCTAAACAGTTTTTACACATGTGTCCCTTAGTCGTAATTTTTCACATTTTCAAGAAAATGTACAACATTGATTCTTTTTAGGGAGCAGTCCAGTTCTGATGTGCTTTTGAGCGGCCTGTATGTTACATACCCCCATAAATGACTCAGTCTAAGAAGCTACACCCCTAAAAGTATTCAAAGCAGCATTTATTTACCCATTAGGTGTTTCACAGTAATTAAATCAAAGTGGAGGAGAAATGTAAAAATGTAAAATTTTTTGCAGATTTTCAATATTCATCCATTTTACACCGGAACACATTGATTTCCCCAATTGTACCATTTTTAGAGATATCCCATATGTGGCTCTAGTGCACTACTTGGCTCAACCACAAGCCTCAGAGTAGGAGGAGCACTTACTGGACTTTGGAGTCTCATTTTCGTTACAATTTTCTTTAGGTGCCATTACAGGTTTGCGGACACCCTAAGGTGCTAAAACTTAATAAACACCCCTAAAAAGACCCAATATTGGAAACTACATGCCTTAAGGAATATACCTAGGGGTGTAGTAATTATATTGACCCCACAGGTGTTTCACAATTTTGTGTAGCGTCTGTGAAAATGAAAACCTTTTTTTCCAACAATCTGCAATTTTAGGTGAAAATGTTTCATTTTTACAAGGAATCTTGAATAAAAATCACCCCAAAATTTGTAACGCAATTTCTTCCAAGTCCAGCAATACCTTATATGTGTGTGTAAACTGCTGTTTGGGTGCATGGCGGGGGGGGAGTGCTATTTGGCTTTTGAAGCACAGATTTTGGTGGGCGCCATTTTGCATTTACAAAGCCCTAAAGCACCAAAGCAGGTGAATTTTTCAGAAGCTGCCCTATTTTGGATACAGCACCGCTCATGGATCTCATCTAGGGGTGCATTGTGCATTTTGGGTGCACAGGTGTTCCATAGATTTTTAGCACTGGGCCATGAAAGTGGGGGGAAATAAACGCATGACTGCTTTTTTTTTTTTGTTACTTTGTTCACCGCGTGGGTTATATAATGGGAAAAATTTCTAGGATAGGTTGTGATGCATGAGGCGATACCAAATATGTGTCCTTTATTTATTTTTTTAAATTTTGGGGGGAGGATTTTGGCATCTGGAAAGGGGGAAAGGGGGGTGTATGTGTTTTTATTTTATTTTTGTGTTTTACTTTTTTTGTACTTTTTTATTCACTTTTCCCCATACAGGACTTGTAACAGTGATCTTCAGATCACTGTTACAATGGAGACCAGTACACAGCATTATTGCTGTGTACTGCTCTCCATGGCAACAGTCAATCACTATGCCTGGCCATTCCCACAGGGCACAGCCAGGCATAGTGGCGTCACAGGCAGCCCAGAAGTCTTTGTTAGACTTCCATACTGTCAGGTAAGCCATCAGCAGCCGCAATTGCGCTGTGGCTGCTCTGATGGGGAAAGAGGGAGCTTCCTCCCACTGCCTTTCCCTTATCTGCTGCAATCGTGTTTGATCGCAGCAGCTAAGGTGTTAATCACCCACAGTCAGAACTATAATATACAGCTAGTCCCATGCTGTGATTGTGCGCGCCCCACTTGAGAGCCCGCACAATGTCTAGGACATACCCATGTGTCCATTTGCGGGAAGTCACCTCCCGCTATGACGTATGGATACATCTAATGTTGGAAAGGGGTTAAAATGTTTTTTTATCTTCAATAGTTTCATCTACTCCTTATTCTAAGGAATTTGAATAAATTTCTCATAACTTTTATAAATATTTACCTGTTCTGCCTAGTGAACCTCAGTATCATGCTATTTTACAGCAAGGTTGCAGAAGTGTGTCTAAAAAAGGCTCCCACTTTAGGCAATATTTTATCACCTTCTCTTCTTCCCATTGAATTTCCACCTAGTGTAACATGGTCAAAATATCCTGGTTGTTACAAGTGTGCACATACCAGATGCAGTTGTTGCCAGTTTATTGATATTTCAAAACAATTTGTTTCTGTTACTACTAATATGACTTACAAAATTAAATATTACATTAATTGTAACACCACTTAGTTGGTGACAGGTATCTGATGTCGCCTTTAATTTCAATCAAGGGTGGAACTACTGAGGTAGCAGACATAGCAGCTGCTATGGGGCCCGCCTCGATAGGGGGCACATAGCACCAGCAACTTCATCTGCTAGACTGGTAGTTCTGTCCCTGGGCCCTGCCAGCAATGAATGTAACTAATGTTCACTGCTGGTGAGCCCTGTGATAAGGTGCTGCCAGTCTCACTCACAAACACTGAAGATTCTGGACAGAGAGGGTGGGGGAGCTGCAGACTGGCAATTAACAATTGTCACAGCTCCTGCTCAGTACTGGCCCCTCTCCTCTCCCGTCCTGCAGAGATACTGAAAGAAGAACTGCGGACAGACAGGGAGAGAGTAGAATGAATACATCCCCCATCTTGCAGAAAAATGCTTACTGCTCTCATGCTCACTATCCCAGGTACAAGACTTCTGGACAGGGCCAATTTGCAGGAGGTGGGCGGAGTGCGGGTGGGTATTGTAACATTTGTTTTATGAATTCCAGAAGGGAGGGGATATGCTGACTTTCTGTGCACTACACTCCTGAGATTCAGTCGTGACAAGAGCAAGCCGCAGAAGTGTCCAGAGATGAACTGCTATACTTATGTACCTATTACTGCAGCATTTAGGCTTGGTTCACATCTATGTCTGAGGTTCTGTTCAGAATCTCTGACACAGAGGTGAAAACGTGCACACAATTTTGGCCTTATTTCTGAAAATGGTCCAATAGCAAAACTGTCCTGGTTGCCCATAGGAACCAATCAGAGCTCAGCTTTTATTTTCCACAGCAGTAAAAGAAATGAAAGTTAAGTTCTGATTGGTTGCTATGGGCAACCAGGACAGTTTTGCTATTGAACCATTTTTAGAAATGAGACTCAATAGGTTTTGCTGCATTTGTAACGCTGCAATCTACAACATTAACAAGTTATTAAATCCACATGATAAATACTGCAAAAAACTAAAAATATATTAAATATCAGGGCCATAACTGCATTTTTTTGGTCATCCAACTTCATAAAGCTTTTTGATCACTTTTTATTACATTTTATATGTGCCTCATAAGGATACTAAAGAAAAACATCAATTTATAACAGATATAAAATACCCTCACACAGCGCCTCAGCAGAAAAATAAGTTATGACTCTAATGATACGAAAAAAACTACTTAGTCCCGACTAACCTACCTAGGCCTCTTTATTAAGTAAAAGAGTAGGGGTATTATTCAGTCACTATGTGGTGGTAATTTGTGGTCGTGTTCTTGTAGTATAATCAGGTTCTTATGTAGTAGCGTTACTGGTAATGTTGGGAATAATGGTGGGATTCATTTGGTAGCAGTAAGATAGTGATATCTATGGTGAGGTATTCACTCCCTGTATTGTATAGTAACCACATGATTTAAGAGGTCCCGGTTCATGGTCAGGGAGGTCGGGGGGCCCCATCCAAAAGTTTACTTTGGGGCCCAGGCTTCTCTAGTTACGCCAATGCAAACAGGATTTATCCAGCTGTCCATGAAACAATGGTCCATGTGAGAAAGTAAAATCCTCTTTATTTTAATTCCATTAAAAAGCAGAATGGTCAGGTACAGACATAGTTATAGAAATACCGCCGGCGCGTTTTGGGGCGAACCCCTTAGTCATGGCATAAGTATTGTATGTACATCAAGACTTAAATAGCATGACTACTGATTACACCTACCTCACACCTGCCGCCGCAGTGGGCGCCGCGAGACAACCCGGACGTACCCGCCGGACAACCTCGTACACTTCCGGAAACACTGAGGTGACGTAAGTGAGGAAGTCACATGACACAACCCAGATGACAGACCGACGCATGCGTAAGGCATGCATCGCGTAATCCGGATTCAAGAGACAAACCACCCAGGTTCACATTGTGTTTTTTCAGAAATGTTTTTTGTGCAGAGCTATACGTTGTATTTGGCATATATTGGTTTTAATCTTTATAGGGAGGAAATGATGCCTCCATTTTGGTTTCCTGCACCCCACCCACTTTCACAGGCTGTTATATGAGTGCAGCTTGCAAGGTTGGTGTTTTTTTTAATTTCTTTCTCTCTGGATAATGGAGGTCGGTTGACTCAATGAGAGGCCTGAATTTTGCTCTATTGAGAGGTAAAGATAGCGTAGGACCACCTGACCTGAGATCACGTTGTAAGTTCGTGGGTGGCTTAAGCATTTTTTGATCAAAAACATGTGAACTGAGAATCTCAAAGTTTTTTTATGTATGATAGATAGCATAAATGCTTCTTTAGGTATTTCCATGTAATGTACTGCCGTTTTTGCAGTGGTGTTGGTAATGGTGTGTGTGTGTGTATATATATATATGCCGCAACCCTGCCAGTGGCACCCAGGTTCACATTGTGTTTTTTCAGAAATGTTTTTTGTGCAGAACTATACGTTGTATTTGGCATATATTGGTTTTAATCTTTATAGGGAGGAAGTGATGCCTCCATTTTGGTTTCCTGCACCCCGCCCACTTTCACAAGCTGTTATATGAGTGCAGCTTGCAAGGTTGGTGTTTTTTTTTTTATTTCTTTCTCTCTGGATAATGGAGGTCGGTTGACCTAATGAGAGGCCTGAATTTGGCTCTATTGAGAGGTAAAGATAGCGTAGGACCACCCGACCTGAGATCACGGTGTAAGTTCTTGGGTGGCTTTAGCATGTTTTGATAAAAGACATGTGAACTGAGAATCTCAAAGTTTTTTCATGTATGATATATAGCATAAATGTTTCTTTAGGGATTTCCAAGAGACAAACCACACTCGACAACCCCAGGTAACTGAGCGTCTGGAGTCCCAGAAGAAATGTATAGGCTCTCACGGCACATCTAATAGGCGAGAGAGGCAGGAGGTGCAAACAATATAAAAGGACAAATAATTGTACATTAAAAAACAATACAAGTTATGTTAAATAATTAACCCAAATATAACCACATGAATGAATGAGATCAATTAACAAGCCTACCTGATGGGATGGAATTGCTACTAAACGTGAACCTATTGATCTGTACACTATGAAATAAATTTATGTGCACATAGTATTTATACCCATTGGTGTAATATGAGTAACTATTTATACATTAAAGTATAATGTTGAACACATTGTTTTTTTACTAATAGTACTTATCACAATGTACATAGATCAATAGTGATTTAAAATTTCGTTCCTAACATTGAGCCCATTTGGAGAGATAGTATCCAAAATCGTAATCCAAAAAGCTTCTCTATCCAAGAGTAGTCGTCGTAGGTCCCCACCCCTTTTAGGTACAGTGACTTTTTCTATTGCAAACGCCCTAAGGTGTTTAGTACTAGAATTGTGTTCAAAAATAAAGTGACAGGCAGCATTTGATATCGTACGAAAGCCAGGGTTCTCTATGTAATTAAGGTGTACACATATGTGTATTTTGAATTTACGAGACGTAGATCCTACATAGAATAAGTTACATGCCGAACACTCAATGAGATAGATGACCAAAGTGGAATTACAGTTTAAATATTGTTTGATCTTAAACAATTTATTCTGGATTGTGAAGGTTTTAGTTACTTTGGTATGTAAGCAGGTTTTGCAAGGGTATGACCCACATTTATAAAATCCCTGTTGGCGTAAACATGTATGCTGTGTTTTGGTGGAATTGAACATGTTTTTCACAATACGATCGGCAATAGTGGCTGGACGTTTGGCTACTACACGACATGCCTGTGACAGAATATCTCGTAGTATTGGATCATCGTATAAGATTGGAATATTAGACAAGATTATATTTTTTATCTTAGAAAAATGAGCACTGTGATTCACAAATATGCAAAACATACATTGGCACAATGATTTCTGCTGGATAAGCTGTGATGTACAATCACTTTATGCTTCCATGCCACTGGACATCGCCTTGTTCGCTTTGTATTATTATTTTTCCCAGTTCAGTACTTTTTCTTCTGAGTTACAGTTATTTATTATTTTTTGTTTGATAACAAATATTTTTTACAGCTATGAGGTATCTCTATGGGAGATAAATTTTCTCCATCCCTTGCTAACTTAGTTATGTCCTGGTTCGAAAGCATGTACATCTATTCAGATATTAATCCCTTTGCAGGTGATGTCCGGTGGTATGGAAGGTACATCGACAATATGTTGTTTGTGTCGAAGGGACCCAAAAATGATATTGAGAAATTTATGAACTATTTGAACAACAATCCGTGCAATTTGGTTTTCACATTTAATGTGCATCCAACAGACATGCCTTTTCTTGATCTTTATCTTACGGGCATTGAGGGACATACAGTACGTACCAAAACATATAGGAAAGAAATATCAGGGAATACCATCTTGCACTTTGATAGTGACCATCCAAGGCATACAAAGACCTCTATCCCAGTGAGGGAGCTCATTAGAGCCAAGCGAAACTGTACAACAGAGGAAGACTACACAGTAGAATCTAACAATATTCATAGATGGCTTACAGCTAGAGGGTATCCCGGATGGGTGCTTACTCGTGCACATAGAATTGTAGACAAAAAATGTCGCACTCAGTTACTATCTCCCAGTCGTCCATCTAATCAGTCTTATAAACCAACAGTTGTGATTAATCACAGTGCTCATTTTTCTAAGATAAAAAATGTAATCTTGTCTAATATTCCAATCTTATACGATCCAATACTACGAGATATTCTGTCACAGGTATGTCGTGTAGTAGCCAAACGTCCAGCCTCTATTGACGATCGTATTGTGAAAAACATGTTCAATTCCACAAAAACACAGCATACATGGTTACGCCAACAGGGATTTTATAAATGTGGGTCATACCCTTGCAAAACCTGCCTACATACCAAAGTAACTAAAACTTTCACAATCCAGAATAAATTGTTTAAGATCAAACAATATTTAAACTGTAATTCGACTTCGGTCATCTATCTCATTGAGTGTTCGGCATGTATCTTATTCTATGTAGGATCTACGTCCCGTAAATTCAAAATACGCATATGTGAACACTTAAATTACATAGAGAACCCAGGCTTTCTTACAATATCAAATGCTGCCCGTCACTTTATTTTTGAACACAATTCTAGTACTAAACACTTTAGGGCGTTTGCAATAGAAATGATACTTTAATGTATTAATAGTTACACCAATGGGTATAAATACTATGTGCACATAAATTTATTTCATAGTGTACAGATCAATAGGTTCACGTTTAGTAGCAATTCCATTCCATCTAGTAGGCTTATTAATTGATCTCATTCATTCATGTGGTTATATTTGGGTTGATTATTTAACATAACTTGTATTGTTTTTTAATGTACAATTATTTGTCCTTTTATATTGTTTGCACCTCCTGCCTCTCTCGCCTCTTAGATGTGCCGTGAGAGCCTATACATATCTTCTGGGACTCGAGACGCTCTGTTTCCTGGGGTTGTCGAGTGTGGTTTGTCTCTTGACTCTGGGTGACGTGATGCATGTCTTACGCATGAGTCGGTCTGTCATCTGGGTTGTGTCATGTGACTTCCTCACTTATGTCACCTCAGTGTTTCTGGAAGTGTACGAGGTTGTATGGCGAGTACGTCCGGGTTTTCTCGCGGTGTCAGGTGTAAGGTCGGTGTAATCAGTAGTCATACTATTTAAGTCTTGATGTACATACAATACTTATGCCATGACTAAGGGGTATTTCTATACCTATGTCTGTACCTGACCATTCTGCTTTTTAATGGAATTTAAATAAAGAGGATTTTACTTTTTCACATGGACCATTGTTTCATGGACAGCTGGATCAACCCTGTTTACATATGTATTGACGTTTCTCCTTGGCACCGGGAGGATCTGTGCAGTCCACTTGGAGAGGTGAGCTGGCTTACAAAAAAACATTTCTCTAGTTACGCCCCTGATTTCAATAATGTGCATGGTCGAGACATGTCTTCTCTGATATTCAAGAGCATTGAAAATGTTATCCTTCCTATCAGAGAATCATGTGCGTAAACTTGACAACCCCAACGTTTACTGGATTTTTCTCCTGAAGACTTATGCCCCTCTTGGATTAAATAGGCTTAATGACCTATAAGAGCTGTCTTTTCATATGCGTTATATGTTTTTAAATGAGTTTACCGATATGTTTCACTATTTTGAATTATATATGCAACTATTTGGCTGTATACTATTGGTTGTTACTCTCTATTCAAAGGGGTTGTCTCACCATGCTGTTTGAGAGCCTAAAGCAGCTTTCATTCATGCATCTTTTGTCTTCCTGGTCAGGCTGTGTGTGTCAGTGATTAGCATATCAGCCTGGCATTCAAAGGTCTGCTAATTTCTATGACATGAGCGCAGTAGATGTTTATCTAAAGTACAGAGAAGTTTCAGAGCTGAAGTGAACAAAAGTAAATTGTCTCCTTTTTTAGATCAGATAACAGTCAAGGTCTCAAGCTGCTGGCAGTTCTGTGTGCCGACCTGTGTTATGACATCATCCCTACTATCAAATAAGACAAACACCAGGGGAGAGCAAGGGCAGAGCAGGTTGGTAACCTAGAGAAGCCCGAGTGCACTCAGGGCTGATAAAATCACTTTTATATCCTCAGCAAAGAAAAATAGACAAAACAACATATTTGGAAAATGTTTTCATTTACTGTTCCCTAAATGTTGAAAGCTAATCTTTGTAGTGAGATAACCCCTTTAAGTATTCTTCATGTGTTATCTATTGTGCTATAACTAAGGATCTTATTAAGCGTTACCTGCCTGTTTGTCTGATGCCAATGATGTTTTAACCTGGAATAAAAATTGTTTCTTAAGAGGACACTGAAATCAACTTTCCTTTTTCTGCATTCTGTTGGAGCTACTGCCTTCCATGCATCCTCTGGATGAATGAGCCAGTTTCCTTCTCTGCCCCTTAATTTGACATCAGCCATAAAATGCCATTTGCTTTTTTTGACAACATCACCTTCAATTAGATGCACACAGACATTTTCATGTCACACTGGAACAAGAAAAATATACTGGGAATGCATCATTACACTGAAATATTGTAAATGGAGTTCATTATATAATGGCAACCAGTTATAGGCCGTAACAATGTCAACAGGTAAATGCAGCCCATGACACCTCTCAATCTCTATATGATGGAAGCAATCAGAGCTTGATGAATTCTAACCTCAATTTTACTACTTCAATTCTCCTGTCCATATGACCATGACATTAACATGGGGCATTCACACTGTCATTATACTGTATATGATTGTTTGCAGACTAGTTGTACTAATGGTGTGTGTCCAACATGCATCAAACAATATCTTTTTTGCACATCCACCTGAAATAAGTCTTTTGTCTTTCGTTCTTTCTGTAGACAGTGTATATAATCTTTACAATATTAAAAGAAGAAGAGATTTATTTATTTCATAATAGCATGACACCAATGCCTTTTTGGGTAACTCATAGTGAACCACATTTTTCTTTATGATCCTAATGTAATACACCTGGTAACTTCAAAGTATGAGTATAATTTGAGGGTCTTCATAGGTAAGCAACCTGAAAAAACCTTTGCTCTGGCCTACATCTGCAGCAAAGCATATTTGCTTAAGTGACATACAGATATCTATATTTACTATGTTGCCATAGGCAAACTTAAACTCTATCACTTCTCTATCTGTAAAACACTAAAACGTAACTTTTATTATGTATAACTCTTAACCTCTATGCACACTATTTAAAAACCTGATTTCTAACCTCATCATTTAACCCTTTTTGCTTCTGAAAGAGGGAATAACTCTCTTTCTATTATCAAGTCTGGTGGAGCACCACCTATTAACAGGAGAGCCTTATATCTATAGCAAAGTACTAGCTCCAGTAAGGGCAGTCGTCCCTAATCTCATGGACACAGAACAAATAAGGCCCCCTTCTGACACCGTCTGCAGCAGGTGACACTTCTAGACAGAGGTGAGAAATCACAATTTAAAACTTCATATCTGACCTGCCCGACATGTTTCGCCAGCTAACCTGGCTTCATCAGGGGTTAGAGGTCCGATCACATTTGGTGTAAGCTCACTTCCTTTTATAACATGTTAGGTACACCCCCTATTCAGGTGCTCACCAATTAGCCATCAGAGAATCCACATAAAGCCCACTCCCCCTTCCGCTCTCCTGCACGCACACTCATAATATGTTCTGATAAAGCTGCCACCATGCTCCCATGAACAGCAATCCTCAGGCAAATTCACCATCTCCATAACAGGCTTGCACCCCATCTTACCGTACTGCCCGTGCCAACACACTGCACCAGCAGACACCTCAGCCCTGACTGTGATGGACTTCTGTCTTATTTCTCTCATATTATTGCAACTGCGTGGCTCACCTACAACGGACTACAGAAATAGGTGTTACATTCCACAGCACACTACCAGCTTTATCAGCTCCCATAAGCCCACTCTCTTCCAGATCTTATATGCATATTCATTGGGAATATAGATTTCACTGTACAGTACACCACTGTCATATTATCTTCCCATAAAGCACTTCTCCTATATAACTAATATACATATTCATTTTAATAAAGCTGCAAGCCCTATTAAAGGAGTTGTCTCATTAATAGCTTTCAGCCTCTGTCTGTGAATGAGAGTTGAATTGAGGGGCGTGCTGGCTTCTCTGCCTCTTCCCCCTCCCTCTTCCCCCCTCCCCTCAGCACACAGGCAGCTCTCGGGGATTGCTGCCAGAGTTAACCATGTGTGTGCCTGCCTAGAGAGGTCTTTGATTGCTTAAATATTGTTCTATACCCTCTGCTTAGCTTACATATCTCCACATATCCAGCAAAACAAACAAACAAACCCTCTCAGAACATAGGAGGGAAGCTGCAAAGTGTACTCAGGATTGTTGTTCCTAGTTTCAGACAGATGATACTGTCAAATCTGTATTAGTATTTTTATAGTTACAGTCCACCAGAATAATGATTATAGTAATCAAAACAGGGTCGACTGCTTTCAAATCTATTGATTCAGCCTCATCTCCTGCTCAATCTGTGTAGAGAGCAGGAGGGAAGCAGGCACACACAGGGTTTAATCCAGGCTGCATAGAGCCAGAGTCCTCCCTTCCTCCTCCCTACACTACAGAAGAATTCTGTGCGGGAGGGGCTCTCTGCTCCGACTGTCTTCAAAGGTGACGAGTCATTCAGACCTGACAGCCAGTAAGATTAAGGATCAACAGGTCGGCTTTGGCTATAGAAATTTGGAGAAGCTGAAGCATCCTGATGAACAGGGGCTAGCTCATCAAAATCAGTAGGACATTTGTAATGAACATATATTGCAAGCTGCTTGTTTTTAAAGATCTTTTAATTAAAACCAATCATTGAAGGAGACACCCCTTTAAGTACATGTTTTATTGTGCTGTTATACTATTGTCTCTAAACTATTTCCATAAAAACCACTTCTCTTTTATATGTTTTATCATTCATTTTACTTAAAAGCTGCAGGGCTCTTGTTAGCCCACCCTCCCTCCTGCAGTTTGACTCAAACTTCCCAATTGAAGGATTTCTTCTCTTCTCCGACTCACGGCTAGCCACCTAATTCATTACGTCACAGTTGGAAATGCATGCAGAAATATTGGGGCCATGCAAAAATATTAGTGTCTTCAAACGCTATTGCATCTAGTTGCATCAGTCAGCACTAGATCAAAACGCGCAAGCAGGAAACTAATAAATCTATACATAGGATGAATATATAAACGATGAATAAGTAGTTATCCACTCCCAGGCTGCCGTTTCGCCACAACAACGCGAGTGCCACATACCATATAATCAGCTGCCTAAATAAACCCTCCATGCAAAAAAGCAACTATACATACATTTTATTTTTTTTTTTTTTTTTTTTTTTTTTCCACGATTTGTAATAGAAACCGTGGCCTCACGTGATCCCCCCCCAAAAAATACCTATCTATCCTTACAGGACCAGGGAAAAATGAGGGACAACGTTAAAGGCAGAGGGGGTGCAGGAGGGAGATGGGAGAGAGGAAAAACATATGTGAACTCTGATGCTTCCATGTCATATATTCACTGTGCTATATCCACCTGACTGTACTTAAATCAACATTTATACATGTTTCTTAAAAAAAATTATTATATAGGGAATCAGCAATATTAAATAAATGCTGTGAAAATGAAACGCCTTCATTTAGGCCTTTAGGTTTCAATGTATCTGGTCAGATATCCATCTTGCCTCTTCCTGCAACCAAAAATACATCCAGATAGCCCTTTCTTTCCCCTAGCTTTTTCAACAGATGCCCCAGATTTAACGCACCACTATTTCACCATTTATGTACTTCCAAAAAAATGTGTCTCGCTAGGGGGGTATACCTCTACTTTATAGTACTCAGATGTTTCGAGATACGACGACGAAATCTCCTGTATGGTTTTCCACATTAGAATCTTGGGGCAAGTACACATAGCCCCATAAACACCCCTCTGGTTTTACAATTAAGAATTGTCTTAATCTCAATCTTCTCTTATCAATGGGATTAACAAAGTTCTTTAGTTTTCCATTTAATTGGACAGAATGACAGTTGCCAGCAGGAGATACTGAGCCTACCACCGGAGGACTGTAACCATGTTTTTTTTCGCCATCTCCCTCAAATGATTATGTTACAAATTCATCCCTAAGATTTTTTTTCTCTTCTATATGTGACAATAGTGTATTCTAGGAATCACCTCAGAGAATCTCGGATCTGCCTTCGAGAATGTGCCCAATGTCTTCTAAGTATTATGACCCTCATTTCATTGGCTCCGTCATCCAAAAGGTACCTATACAACGGAATAAATCAGTTTTTTTCTTCTTCTTTTTAGGATTAATAAATGTCCTCTGTCCACTGGTCAAAGCCCTGTTAAACGTCTTCCTTAAAAACATTTTTTAGGGTAAACCCATTGCCCTGAAAACGTGCATTAACTTTTATACATTCTAATGAAATCCTCTAATGTGGAACAGTTTTCTACGAGCCCTCAGGAAAATTGGCCTATGGAATCCCCTTTTTTGAGAAGGCGGATGCCAGCTAGAAAAATGTAACAAACCTATAGAGTAGCCGTATTTTATCCGAAAATATCTTGTCTGAATTGCTTGTTTTCATAACATAATTTCAAGATCCAAAAAATAAAATTTTTCTCCCGATGAATTTCAAATGAGAAATTTCATTCCCAATTTCATCATCATTGAGTCGTAGATACAAAATCCATGAATTAATTTTTCACTACCTTCCAATAAATCAAAATATTATCAATAAAATAAATCCGATCTGTGAATATTTCACAGGTGTGCAGAAAAAACATAGCATTCTCCCACCAACCTATAAAGTAGATTAGCAAAACTTGGTTGCACAGACAGTGCCATGGCTGCAGCCTTTTATCTGATGATAAAGGTGCCGTCAAACAAAAAATAGTTATGTGTCGCAAAACAAAATCCATAACTGTACAAACAAACATTGTGTTCTGTAAATTGTGTCACCTCTTGTATTCAAAAAATACTTGATTGCTTTTCAGGCCCAGATCATGTCTGAATGTTACTTGTGTAGGCTTCACATCTAAACTGCTAAGAAGTGTACTTTCCCTCACCACTAGATCATTAAATCTCATCACAGTATCCTTTGTGTCTCTTTAACCCTTAACGACATTGGGCGTATTTATGAGTAGTCCCAGGGCCGGCTAAGGGGCTTTTGCTGGGGGATCGCTCCGTGGACCCCCCCCCGCACAAGCCGGGGTTGTTAGTGGCCAAATCGCGCTAACACCCGGCGTAACATGCGTCGGTGGGTTACGGCTTCGCCCGCTGGCGCTATGTTACCCATCAGGACCACCGTGGCACAGAATGGCGCGGCGACTGAATTATACGCCGATCGGGTGTTTTTTTACAGTGCACCGATCGGTACGGTCATCGGCACCGGCGCAGCTATGCCTACACCGATCTCGACGACACGGACGGGCATGGTGGTGGGGAGCCTTGTGAAAGCGCTCCTGTCCACTTACCTGGCCCAGTTTGCCCCACTTCCGTCCGCAGACAGGAAGTGAGTGGGGCAAACCGCCATCATTGTACACCCTAATGCATTGCCTTGCAATGCATTAGGTTGTATTAACAATCGCGACACTAGTGTTCAGAGTACCATAGGTGGCCTCAAGTTACAGTAAAAAAAAAAAAAAAGTTTTAAAGTACAAAAAAAAAAATTATTAAAGTTCAAATCACCCCCTTTCCCCATATTACAAAATAAAATCATTTAAATAATAAAAAGTTAAACATAATTTGTATGCGGTCCGAAAAGTCCGATATGTAAAAATTTAACATATTTATCCGTACGCTAGAACACCGTAGAAGAAAAAAAATTCCAAACGACAAAATTGCGTTTTTTGGTCATTTTACGTCACTCAAAAAAATGGAATTAAAAATGATCAAAAAAGTCGCATGCATTCAAACTGCTAGCGAATAAAAAAGTACACTTCAGCCCGCAAAAAATGCCCCCTCACTGACGTCCGTAGGTGGTTAGTACCAAAAATGTTATTGGTCGCACAAAATGGTGCCGTGGGCAAATTTCAAAAATAGAAAAATGTTTGGAATTTTATTTACGGTACCAAAAACATAAAGGAAACTTCTACATGTTTGGTATTGTCGGATGCATAACAACCTGTAGAATACAACAACACATTATATTTACCGAAGATGTACGCGTGTGTTGTAAGCAAAACCCCCGCAAAATGCGGAAAATAAATTTTTTTTTCCAATTTGTCCCACTTGAATTTTTTTGCGGATTCCTAGTATATCCTATAAGTATAGTGTATAACACCATTAGAAAGTACATCTTGTCTGCAAAATAAAACGCCCTCATGTGCCTATGTAGGTGGAAAATAAAAAATGTTATGGCTTTCAGAAGGCGAGGAGGGAAAACGAAAGTTGTGTCACAAAAAAAAAAAAACGCGCTGCCTGGTCCTTAAGGGGTTTAAGATATGAAGGAAGAAGGCCAGTGACAAAGGGCATCAGTAACGATGATTCAACATATGTGCTGGTCCTTGTGTTTGTTTTCGCTTTCTCCCATTCTCCTCCTGTCCCCCCCCCTCTCCTCTATGTTGTCCCTCATTTTCCCTGGGTCCTGTAAGGATGATAGGTATTGATCAGTGAGAGGGACCAGCGGTTTCTATTTTAACAAACTCGGGTTGTATGTATGTAGATTGCTTTTGTGCATGGAGGGTTTTTTGGCAGCTGTTTATTTGTATGTGCACTCGCGTTGTTGTGGCAAGAGCGCAGCCTGGGAGAGTGGATAACTATCTTATTAATGGGTATATATTCATCTCTGTATAGAATTATTGTTTCTGCTTGCTGCGTTGATCTAGTGCTGACTGGATTGCAATAGATGCATAGCGTTTGAAGACATATATTTTTGCATGCCCACCATATTTTTGCATTGCTTCCACTGGGGGGACGTAAGAATTAGGTGGGCTAGCAGTGTGAGGATGAAGAATCTTCAATGGGGAAGTGTGTGAGTCAAATGCGGAGGGGAGGGTGGCTAACCATAGAGCTGCAGCTTTATTAAAAGGAAGTTGAAATATTACACTATAAAAGTGAAGTGGTTTATGGAAATAGTTTGAGACAATAGTATTACAGCACAATAAAAACATGTTACTTAATAGGGCTTGCAGCTTTATTAAAATGAATATGTATATTAGTTATTTACGGAGAAGCAGAAGATGCTTTATGGGAAGATTAATATGACAGTCGGGCGGTTACTGTACAGTGACTCTTTATTCCCAATGAATATGCTTTATTTAGATCGGAAGAGTGTGGCTTTATGGGAGCTGATTAAGTGGTAGTGTGCTGTGGAAGAGTATTCTACACCTTTTCGAGCGTTGTCAGTTGTTGGTGGAGGGAGTGTTGAGCGATTGCGTTGGATATCGGATCGATCGATAGTCGTTATTAGCCCGTTATCGATAAGGTTTTGATAGTGAGCATCGATTATGCGCGGATTGGTCCATTAAAGTCTATGGGAGAGCAACAAAACCTTATCATTATTACACCCAAACAAGGCTGGAGAAGCTGAAATTAACATTCAAAAAAGTCAAAATGGATACGTGATTACCTTCTTAGGAACACACTTAGGTTATAAATGTCACAGAAAAAAAGTCACAGACCATTCACTATACCTGTCTTGTACACAGCCTGACCCTTAAACCTGCATCACCACAAATTAAAAAGTGCCAGAAGGCAGTATGATTTGAAACCATCTGTTACTGAAAATGGACATTGAATATCCTGTCCTGATCGCGCATGAGCCCCAACCTGCAATGACCCCCACATTTAAAAAGTGCGCAAAAAGGAGTCTTTCAACCACCATTTTATTATCACTGGACATTGATATACATGTCTGGGTCAACAGCATGAGCCCCAAACCGCATGACCCCAACATTTAAAAAGTGCGGAAAAAAGGGAGTCTTTCAACCACCTTTTTTGTATCACTGGACATTGACTTTACCTGTCCTGGGCCACAGCATGAGCCCCAAACCTGCATGACCCCCACATTTAAAAAAATAAAAAGGTTTTAGTGCCGGAAAAAGGAGTCTTTTTCATCCACCATTTAGTTTCACTGGACATTAACTATACCTGTCCTGGGCACAGCATGAGCCCCAAAACCTGCATGACCCCACATTTAAAAAAGTGCCGGTGAAAAAAGGAGTCTTTCAACCACCATTTTAGTTTAACTGGAATTGAATATTACCTGTCCTGGGCCACAGCGATGAGCCCCAAACCTGCATGACCCCCACATTTATAAAGTGAGGGAAAAAGGGTAGTCCTTTCAACAACCATTTAGTTTTCACTGGGGCCAACAGGCATGAGCCCCAAACCTGCATGACCACCCACATTTAAAAAAAAGTTGCCGGAAAAAAGGTGATAGTCTTTCAACCTCCATTTTAGTTTCCTCCCCCAAAAAAACTGGAAATGACTATACCTGGTCCTGGGCCACAGATGAGCCCCAAACCTTCATGACCCCACATTTAAAAAGTGCTGGAAAGGTGTTCTTTCAACACATTTAGTTTTCACTGGACATGGACTATACCTGTGGGCTGGCCTGGGCACAGCATGAGCCCCAAACCTTGCATGACCCCCACATTTAAAAGTGCAGAAAAAGGAGTCTTTCAACCACCATTTTAGTTTTCACTGGACATTGACTATACCTGTCCTGGGCCACACAGCATGAGGCCCAAACCTGCATGTCCCCACCATTTAAAAAGTGCGAAAAAGGAGTCTTTTCAACCACCATTATAGTTGAAACTGGACCATTGACTATACCTGTCCTGTGCCACAGCATGACCAGGGCCGGAGTTACATTGGGTGCGGTGAAAGCCCAGGCTGGCGTACGTCATCTATTAAACTGCAGGATTAAAATGCCCTGATGAAGCGGGCAACGAAAACTGTGTGCTGAAAGCGAGTGCGGAAGCGGAAGTGTGAGAACTCAGCCTTCCTATGTACACCAGTCAATACCTGGGTTAGCGCTTGCCCTCGTATGAGTGTGGACCAATTGAGCTTCACTTGGGAAATACTGGTGGCTAACGCCCTGTTACACCCAGGTGCCCTTTATTTGGATTCTTTTTCTCATTTTTACTCAACTGTGCTGGAGGAAATGGTCTCTGTACTTTTGTTCTCTCGTCCGTTGCTCCCCATATCCATGTCCTTGAATAAGCTACATCTGGTCAAGTTTTGCTGTACATACCATGTTCAATTCAGAGGAAATTTTTTAACAGCTATTTTGTACATGAAAGTTTTTTAGTTACTTAATTCTAGAAAACACATTTTTAAAACTAGGATGGAATCCACCATGTCTTTGTTTCTCTTTTTTTCATTGTATTAAATGGGTTTTTGTCTCAATAACAGGGATTGGATAGCTATGTTAAAGATTCTTGCAAAAAACAAGTCATTTTGCAAATATGTGTCCATTAACAGTGTCCTACCTATTCCCTGTTTCTGGACGAGCACCATCATCTTGGCCAACTCTTGACATTGTGGAGAACAAATGTCGGTGTTGAGAAACAACATTTATTTTTTTAGAATAGGACCCTGTCAGTATAGCTGCTTGTCACAGCAAAATGCCCCCAAAAATTCAAAGCATGGACCCTTGAGCCTACTTTGGTCTATTTGCTGAAGAAACAAATGGTCTGTTAGAAACAACATTTTTAGAATAGGACCTGTAGTATAATATAAGCTGCTTGCACAGCAAAAATGCCCATATTCAAAGCATGACATTGAGCCACTTTGGTCAATTGTGAAGAACAAATGTCCTGTTAGAAACAACATTTTTTATATAGGACCTGTAGTACTTGCTGCATTTCAAAGCAGCATGACCCAAAAAATTATAAAAATGGACTTCTCAGCCACTGTTAAAATTTGTGAGGGAGAAATGCCACTTAGAAGCCACATTTCTATTACAAGAGGACCATGATTATTGCTGTATTTCACAGTACATGACCCAAAAAATTATAATATGGACTTATCAGCCATATTAAATTGTGAGGAGAAATGCCAATTAGAAGGCCACATTTCTGTTCCAAGGACATAAAATATAGCTGTATCTCACAGCAACATGACCCCAAAAAATTATAAATATGACTTCTCAGCCACTATTAAAAATTGGTTGGTGAGGGAGAAATCCCGCAACTTAGAAGCCACATTTCTGTTCCAACAGGACCAAATTTATAGCTGTATCTCACCAGCAACATGACCCCAATAAAATTATATAAATATGACTTCTAAGCCACTATTAAAAATGTGGAGGAGAAAATGCCACTAAGAAGTCACATTTCTGTCCAAAGGACCATGATTATTGCTGTATCTCACAGGCAACATGACCTCAAAAAAAATTGACAATGCGAAAACTTCTTAAAATAATGTGAGGGTAAATGGAATACGGTGTTGTCATGAAACCTTGCTGTCTTTTACAGGGTCTACTCACAGCAAACCAAGCAAATGAACTGTTGGGAAAGAGAATAAAAAAATTGCAGGGGAGTAAAGAATGATCATTTTAAAAAAAGTTTCAAGAGGACCATTTCTGTTTTGAAAAAAGGAATGTGAGTAGACTGGCAAATAATCGGTTGACCTCGGCAATTGGGGCCACAACATCATCAGAGATCAATGCCTGGTATTCTTGATGAAAGTCAAAAACGATCACATTATCTCGTGTGACAAGCGGATGCGTTTGTCTGTATTGACTCCTCCAGCTGGCTGAAGGTCCGCTTCAGATATGAGCTGGCTTGCGGGCAGGACAACACCTCTATGGCCGTGACGAGACCAGCTCGGGCCTTCGTCCAGAGATTTGGATACCCAGAAGATCTATTGGGTCCGGAAACACATGCAAAAATCATCGGTTGTTGGGGGGGAGAGCTAAGATAGTCGTTGCACCATGATCTTAAGTGATCTCTGTGTGTTGGATGTGTGCCCTGGCATTGCTGCGATGGTGAGGTGGTAAACAAAGATTGCCAGAGGTCTCCCATTAGGCTTCTGCACCTTGCCTGCTGCTGCCGGCTAGCCTACTTGGCACTCTATGCTGTCACGTCGCCAATGATGTTGTTCCTACCGTGACCATTTTGGGAAACGTGAAGCTGACGCACAAGATGTCTCCAGTTGATTCAATAAGCAAGGTCTCCTTTCCTGCATTTTACTCTCTATTTGGGGGTGGGTGGAAGGAAAGTGCTGATTTTTGTTTTGTACCGGGGATCCAGGAGGGTGGCTACCCAGTAACTGTTGTTCATTTTGATGGCCTTAATGCGAGGATCATGTTGGAGGAAATGGAGCATCCAAGAACTCATGTGAGAGATGGAGACTGATTGCCCAAGCCTCTGGGTTCGAGGGGCACTAGCAAAAATATCTTCCTCATCTTACGTCTCCGCCTCAAATTCGCGCCACCTCTTTCCAAGGCAGGGACGTCGGTATAATCGGTTTTGTCTAGTAATACACTCCTCCTCCTCCTCCTCCTCCGCTGCTCCGGAACAGGCTTCAACACAGCCTGACTTGCTGAGATGATGCACCCTGAGAGCTGATGCGCCACCTTGCACTAGTCTGGGACCCGAACCAACTCGCCTACCTGAAGACGTGAAATGTGAAACTGTCGGGCCTTGTGATTTGACGGTGGGAAAGGCTCCGTGTCGGCGTCTGTGTCCGTCTGCTCCTGCGTCGCTGGCGGGGGAATCATGTTGTTTCAGAGTGATCCACGATCGTTCCTGAACTTAGATCACCACAATGCTCATGCTGACAAGGGCATTGTCCGCACTGACCATTTTGGTGGCTTCTTCAAATGGCAGGATGGTGCAGAGCTCTTTCACAGCCTCCACTCTCGGTGGTTCAAAACCCCGAGTGGTCCCTGTAGCTGCTTGTCAGGGCCCTGTGTCACTTAGTACTGCGTAATGGGCACTGCGCAGCTGCCACAATCGCTGGTGCATGTGGAGGGTGGAATTCCAGCGTGTTGCCACGTCAACAATGAGAACGGTTGACGTGGGAGGCAAAGCTGACGCTGCAACGCGAGCCATGCGGGACGAAGCAGGGTGCGGAACGGCGGAAGTGCGACTCAGACCTCGAGCCTTTTTCTTTTTCAAAAATAGCAGGCAAGTCCAGACCGGGTAGCTCTTTAGAAAATTTATGGACGAAAGGTTCATGGACATGTGCCAGGCATAGGGATGTGCTTCCAGCATGACCCGATCTTAAGGCGGCAGAAGATTTCGCACCGCTTTATCGCAACACCAACCTTGCCTGGCACAAAGGTTCTTGTCACCAGCCAGCGCTCGGTCTCGTTGTTAGAGCCGTCCAAGCTCCTGACTGTGTGTGGGACGGTCTCAAGGCAGATTAATTTCAACACGCCTGGTGGTCTCTGGGCACGTGATGCCACCAGAGGACCTTGGGGGAAAGAGCCCTGCCACCATCACCTGCGGTTTTGAAGAGCTGGTGCGCCGAGCCTGAGATCCACCGTATTACCCCCAAGAGACATCCACCCAGCTCACCCAGTGGAGCTGTCAACAGAGATATAGCGGCCTTGGCCCCGTTGCTTACTAGTCCATGGGTGTGTCGGTGATGAGATGATGAGATGGAATTTTCCGGACCACAGATGCAGACAACGCGCTTGAATTTTTAGATGACACGTGGCTGGCCAGGGGCAGGGACGGCTTTTCTGGCAATGAAATGCCTGCCTCGGCATCTGGTATTGGGGCAAGCGAGAGGGCCATGACGTGGCGGAAACCCATCTCGTGTCACCAGACGGAAAGGCAACATTTCCAAGCCAAAAGCTGGCATGCCGACATCAGGCTTTTTGCTTTGGGACTGATGGTTTGGGTTAAAGTGTTTCTTATGATCCCAAACTGGTAGACAGAAGGCTTGGCTGCTAGACTGGCCGTCTGTACGGCGTGCAGGTCGTCAAATGGCGGAAGGAGAAGGGGTTGGAAGGGTCTCTGGGTGTGCTGGTGGTACTCGGGCGAGGTGGAGGCGTGAAGCGGAGGCTGATCCCTGATCATGACTCTGAGAGTCATGGGCAGCTGTGGAACGCTTGGTGGTGGCGGTGGAAGGTGGAGGCGGAGACAGAGGGGTGACATCTGTTGGAGGCCCGGCGTTCGGTCTGCCTTTTTTGGCCATGTTTCCCTCCATTTCAACTCATGCATTAGCTGATGTGGACTAGACATGTTGGTGGTGGTTAACCACTTAAGGTTCTTTGCATCTATTATGCGCTTTACGGCAAAGGCGGGCATATGACAATCGCTGGGTGAAAATATCAGAGGCTTGCTCAAAGAAAGGACCAGGCTTGAGAGGTCTGGACCTTTTTGCGGCGATAAGCCGAGGAGCGGGGTTTGCGCTTTACCGTGGCTGGCGTGAATCATTATCAGCGGACTTCTGCGACCGCCATCTCCCTATTTGTGGCAGGACCCGTATTGACATACCCATCGTCTTCCTCCTCGTCACTGATGAAGCGCTCGCAAGCAAATTCTGCGGAAAAAAGAAACAGGATGGTATCCGCAATGTAGTCATCATCATCATCATCAACACAGGTGACTTGGTCATCCCTGACTTTCTGCATCAAGAAGGAAGCTGCGGGCTACAAGCAAGGGGCATGCAAGGCGTTGGCAGACGCCCGGGATTTTTGCCCGATTGACCGGGCTTCCTTCACATCCTCTGATGGCATCAGTAACTGGGCGTCAGAGCAGACTAAATCATTCCTTCTTGATCTTTTAACATGCCTCTGACCCCAACCGCATTTTGTCCATCCCAAGAGGTCTTCAGACAATAGATTAGTCCCACAGTGGTGGGTACAGAGTTGACATTTTTTTTTTTTGTGGGGGGGGGTGGCTGCCTTCAGTGAAGATGCTGATGATGATGATGACGACATTTGTGGCCGTAGGATGGGAGGACGGGGAGGTAAGATCTGCTAGGATGCAGGGTTGCATTTAAAACCACTTGAAGGACAGATTGGCGACGATGGTTCGTTACTTAGATTCCACAGGGCCCTGACCCCAGCGATGACAGGACTGACGGTCCTGCAATGACGATACTCCGCTTGGCATGCGTGTTGTCGCCAGCACGTGGATAGAGCACCTTTCTCTCGTACTCTCTACTCCATGTGCTACCCCCCTCTTTGCTCGCTTACCACCTGCATTTCCTCCATGTTCAGAGAATATTAAAAATTTGAGAAGGTATGGAATGTTATTGGAAAGGTCTCTTATTAAGCGGCAAATCACAGCTATTCTCAAATCCCTCTAATCAAAAACAAAATTGCTGGATTCAAATTTTAACTGCAAGGTGTCTATCAACAAATCTGACCTGGGCAAAAGTCCAAAAAAACACCGTATCTGTTATGTTTTGGTATAATAAACGGTATTTTTTGCACTTTCAATTTCACCTGTGATGAATATAGAATTGTGTTTTTAAGATTTACGTAGATGGGCTGCGTCAATGAAAACAGTGTGGGTGCGCAAAAGTCAAAAAACCACGTAAAAACTGTTAATGTTTTGATTATAATAAACGAGTATTTTTTGCACCTTTTCAATTCACTGTGGTGAATATAGATTGCTGTTTTAAGATTTACCGTAGATGCTTGCGTCAATGAACAGCGCTGGAGTGAGCAAAAAGTCAAAAACACGTAAACTGTTATGCTTTGGTATAATAAAGTTATTTTTTGCACCTATCAATTCACCTGTGGTGAATATAGAATTGCTGTTTTAAGATTTATGTAGATGCTGCGTTCAATGAACAGTTGTGCTGGGGTGCGCAAAAGTCAAAAACAAGTAAACTGTTATGTTTTGATATAATAAAAACGGTATTTTTTGCACATTTCAATCACCTGTGGGGTGAATTATAGAATAATTGCTGTTTAAGATTTACGTAGTTGCTTGCGTCCAAATGAACAGTGCTGGTGCGCCAAAAGTCAAAAAAACACGTAAACTGGTATGGTTTTTGATATAATACAACGGTTATTTTTTGCCACCTTTCAATTCACCTGTAGGTGAATATAGAATTGCTGTTTTTAAGATTTACGTAGATGCTGCGGTCAATGAACAGTGCTGGCGTGTGCAAAGTCCCAAAACACGTAACTGTTATATTTTTGATATAAATAAACGGTATTTTTTGCACTTTCAATTCACCTGTGTGTGATATATAGAATTGCTGTTTTAAGATTTACGTCGATGGCTTGCGTCAACTGAACAGTGCTGGCGTGCGCAAAAGTCAAAAAACACGTAACTGTTTATGTTTTGATATAATAAACGGTTATTTTTTGCACCTTTCAATTCACCTGTGGTGAATATAGAAATTGCTGTTTTAAGATTTACGTAGATGCTGCGTCAATGAACCAGTGTGGTGTGTGCAAAGTCCAAAAACACGTAAATGTTATATTTTGATATAATAAACGGTTTATTTTTGCACCTTTCAATTCACCTGTGGTGAATATGAATTGCTGTTTAAGGATTAGTAGATGCTGCGTCAATGAACAGTGCTGGGTGCGGGGCCCCAAAGTCAAAAAAACACGTAATGTTTGTTTTGATATAATAAAAACGGTATTTCTTGCAACCTTTCAATTCACCTGTGGTGAATATAGAATTTGCTGTTTTAAGATTTACGTAGATGCTGCGTCAATGAACAGTGCTGGGTGCGCAAAAAGTCAAAAAACACGTAATGTTATGGTTTTGATATAATAAACGGTTATTTTTTGCACCTTTCAATTCACCTGTGGTGATATAGAATTGTGTTTTAAGATTTACGGTAGTTGCTGCGTCAATGAACAGTGTGGGTGCGCAAAATCAAAAAACACGTATAACTGTTTGGTTTTGTTATAATAAACTGTATTTTTTGCACCTTTTCAATTCACCTGTAGTGAATATAGAAGATTGCAGTTTTAAGATTTACGTGATGCTGCGTCAATGATCAGTGCTGGGTGCGCAAAGTCAAACAAAAACACGTAACTGTTATGTTTGATATAATACTATGAACAGTATTTTTTGCACCTTTCAATTCTCCTGTGGTGAATATAGAATTGCTGTTTTTAAGATTTTCGTAATGCTGCGTCAATGAACAGTGCTGAGGTGCGCAAAAGTCCTCCAAAAAACACGTAAATGTTATGTTTTTGATGATCTATAAACAGTATTTTTTGCACCTTTCAATTCACCTGTGGTGATATAGAATTGTGTTTTAAGATTTACGATAGATGCTGCGTTCAATGAACAGTGCTGGTGCCGCAAAAGTTCAAAAAAACACGTAACTGTTATGTTTTGATATAATAAACGGTATGTTTATGCACCTTTCAATTCACCTGTGGTGAATATGAATATATTGCTGTTTTTAAGATTTACGTAATGCTGGTCAATGAACAGTGCTGGGCGCAAAAGTCAAAAAGCAGTAAATGTGTTATGTTTGATATAATAAACGGTATTTTTTGCACCTTTCCCAATTCACCTGTGGTGAATATAAAAATGCTGTTTTAGATTTACGTAGATGCTGCGTCAATGAACAGTGCTGGGTGCGCAAAAGTCAAAAAACGTAACTGTGATGTTTTCCGTTCGATGACAGTATTTTTGGCAAACCAAAAACCTGTGTGATACAAGATTGCTGGTTTGTAATTTAAGTGGCAAGGATGTTTATATCAACAGTACAGGTGTAATGGGTAAAATTGACACCTATCTGAAATGTGGTACTGTTAATAAAAGTGGAGTTTTGCAGCTAACAAAGTAAACCTCGCAAGTTACTAGAAATGTTGTTTTTCCAGTATAGTTCAGGCTGCCCATATCCAGGAAATATTTCAATAGCAAACTGTTAATAATAAAGATATTCACTACAATGTCTACACTCAGTTTGGTGAACTTTTATCTAGTGTTCTTTATAGATAGAAGCTTGTCTGTGTTCGCCCGAGGGGCCCCCACCCCCTCCAGCCGCAGTGAATTTACAGAGGTAGATTCTGACTATAAAATTCTCTAAGCTAACTACATAAAATGTTCAAATCCCTAATCTAATAAATTGAAGGATCACAGATAAATAGTAGAGGTTTCTCTGTGCAGAATAGACTATTTCGCTGAGCTGCTTGGCCACAAGGCAGAACGCAGGTCCTATCACTATGAGACGCTGACAAGACACTGATCATGAACAGAAGGGCTGTTCTATGTAAAACGAGGTCATGTGATTTTTCCAGCCAATCGCAACCATACAATCCCATCATGACGTCGCACACACATCTTCACCCTGCATTCTTTTCTGTTTTTTTTAAATATAAAATATTTTCTTCATTTGCTGGCCGCCCAAAATGACAGGAAGGAGGAGAGAACGCCGAAAAAGGCGCGATCTTTAGAGATGATTTCAGATTTTAACCTTAATTTTCGCATGATCTGGAAATTTCGATCACATAAAATACCTTTGCCAATTTCAACTTTGTCGATAAAAATCGCTCAACACTAGTAGGTGAGCAGCAGTTTGCAATGAATATGAGAGAATAAGGACGGGAAGTCCATCACATCAGGGCTGAGGTGTCTGCCTGGTGCAAGTGTGTGGCACGGGCAGTAGTAGATGGGGTGCAAAGCCTGTTATGGAGTGGTGAAGTTGCCTGAGGATGACTTTCATGGGAGCATGTGCAGCTTTATCAGAAAAACATATTATGAGTGTGCAGTGCAGGGAGAGCGGGAAGGGTGAGTGGGCTTTATGTGGATTCTCTTCTGATCGGCTAATTGATGTCGAGCACCTGAAACTAGGGGGTGTACCTAACATGTTAACAAGGAATGAGCTTACACCACATGTGATCGGACTCTAACCCCTGATGAAGACAGGTTAGCTGGCGGAAATATGTCGGGCAGGTCAGATATGAAGTTTTAAAATTGTGATTTTCTCACTCTGTCGTAGAAGTGTCACCTGCTGCAGTCGGTGTCACAAGGGGGCCTTATATCTGTTCTGTGTCCATTTCGAGATTAGGGACGACTGCCCAAGTTGGTAGGCTTGGGATCCATTAATGGAGCTAGTTCTATTTGTATAGATATATGGCTCTCCTAGTTAATAGGTGGTGCTCACCAGATCTTGATAAGAGATAAGGAGTTATTCCCTCTTTCAGAAGCAAAAAGGGTTAAATGATGAGGTTAGAAATCAGGTTTTTAAATAGTGTGCATAGAGGTTAGAGTTATACATAATAAAAGTTACGTTTTAGTGTTTTACAGATAGAGAAGTGATAGAGTTTAAGTTTGCCTATGGCAAAATAGTAAATATACTGATCAAAAGTCACTCTCTGTTCTCTTGCGAGATTCCCAATTTTTTGGAGATTATGATACAGATATCTATTCTCCTTTTGTAACGTTACATGCCGCTATTGTATTACTGCTATAATTTTAGATGAGTATCATGGATTTTCAACAGGTAAGATGTGATTGTTCCTTAGTAACTCAATTTGTAATCGTAATTTTGATGTTGCTTTATTCACTTTTGACTACTGACTGAAACTTGCATTGATAATAGTTTACCAATACAATCTCACAATGCAAAGTGCATATTATACTGTATGTATATGAGAAGTGTGGCTCAAACATGTCCTTTTTTTGGTTCTTTAACTGGTTAGGTCAAACTCATGAAAAAATGCAGGTTTGGGATGATCCAATTTTTTTCTCTAATCCTAACCCTTTTCCTGACACTAACCATAACTGTAATCTTAAGTATAAATTGGGGTAGGGGTTAAAGCTTTAATGGTGTTTTAGGGGTTCATTTCTTATTCAAAATCACTCTTGGTCCTACATCTCATCCGTTATGTTGTCACTTCTGGTGCAACAATCAATATCTCTTCTGATTTCCACAACTTTGGGACAATATAGGGAAACCAGAAGTGATGTCAGAGGTGATCAAAAGAAACGTGTCTTGGAAAACGTCACTTCATGTTCCCATAATATAGGGGTAACAGAGGGAAACCAGCATAGGGGTAACTTTGGTTCAAAAAGTGGGGGGCACCAATTTTCCTTACCCTCCTTCCCTTTCCCTTTCACTTCCTTCCTTTCCTCTCCCTTCTCTCCTCTCCCCTCCTCTACCTTCCTCTCTCCCCGTACGCCAAACACTATTGGTGCAATCCATAAGGTTATGAGTTTTACGATTCTCTGCATGGTTTAAACTGTCATAGTTATCTAGAAATTCAATAGACGTGAACATCAGATGCATATTTAGATTTACCTATTATAGGCGCCACATCTTTCTGTGGTGATTCTGATATATAGTATATCAAATTATACACATCTATGTTATTCTGACATCACTGATAGTAAGTATTTTATTGTCACTGTTGTTAATACAACAGTTTGATAATTATTGAAGTTCAAGGCCGGACTGGGATGATAATGCAGCCCTGACATTGAAGCTGAACCAGCCCACCTACAATATTTCCCCCTCTACATGGAAATAAAAATCGTTGCGCAATACAGCAAATTTTGCTTTCCCCCGTCACTACTCCATTAAATTTGTATTACACACAATAGAATTAGGAAAATAAAAGAAACCAATCTCACTGTACCCCTAGGAATCACTTATGTCACATACTGTACCCCAAAATGTATTTTATTGCAAACCATACACCAGAAATGACATCACTCACTGCACTCACTGAAATTAATTATATTACAGATGGTAGCCACAGAAATAATATTACTAACTGTACCTTAGAAATGAATTGCACATTGTACTCAAGAAATAATATCTTTCATTTTACCTCAAAAACGTATTATATTACATATTGAACTCTCGAAATGAATTACATTACTCACTGTACTCCAGAGATTACATTACACCATACCCCAGAGATTATTACACTACACGCATTACCCCAGAGATTAGATTACACACTGTACGCCAGAGACTACATTACACACCATACCCCAGAGATTACTATATTACACACTGTACTCCAGAGATTACAATACACACTGAACAACAGAGATTATTTTACACTATACCCCAGGGATTATTACATTACACACTGGATCCCAGAGACGAACTACATTAGACAAGTACCCCAGAAATTGTGTGTGTATATATACATATATTGAATACAGACAAACTACACTCTTAGGTTCACATGATGGTTTTTCAGCACTGACAGTGTCATTTGCTTGTTGACAATTCGGCGCTTGCAAACGCAGAATTCCGACGCGCAAATGATCCAGGCTGCCCAAGGCACATTTATGCCTCCTATTCTTTAGTGCTGTTAGTGCATAAAACACCTCGAATAATTCTTTGTAGGCACTGATAGCGTCGAAAATACTCGAGTAAAATCAGTGTCATCTAAACAATGACACTGTTTTTACATAGAGTATAATGTAAATCAGTTTTCTGTCGGATTGGACACCGGTTCTGAGGCAGATCCAGCACTGAATCTGCTCCAGAATCGCCATTCATATCTTCCACGTGAATGTACCCTTAAAGTATGTACACAAGGCGTATAGCGGGGCATGCTGTGCACTCTGCCATATGCCGGATGTTTTAGAAGTACGCACTGGTCAGTCCATACTTCTAAAATGTTGCGGGGCTTGCCCCATTCACTTTAATTTTCTCTGGCGCGTAAGTGCAGGGAAGAAGTGACATGTTACTTCTTACACTCCACTGGCAGGAAAAAACAGAAGTTATTCATATCTCTCAATGAGAGCTATGAATTACCATAGATACAGTCCGTACTTCTAGGCGTCTTGCAGCACAATTACGCCCTGATGTACGGACCACAAAGATGGCATGTGAAAATATCCTTATACACACTGGACACATGTAAACACACACATTATGTATATATATATATATATATATATATATATATATATATTTACACTAGACACATGGCTGTACATACTGTATGTACGCATCTCACATGTACAGTACATACGCTACTCACAACGCCTAGGACCCTTGTCCCCTCCTTACCTGTCTCTTGTAGTCTAGTGCAGTCAGCAGATTCTTCCTCCACTATAGACAGGGGGCCACTGATTCATTAGGCAGGAGTTTCTCTTCTTCTCTGACAAGGGTTGAGCCCAGGGGAAGTGGTATTGGGGAGGAGGAAAAGATACCTACACAGCCCCAGATACAGAGTGTGCTGGACTGTGAGCAGCATTCTGATTGATGAAGCAGCCCCTACTGACTCCTGCTCTACCAATCAGTGCTGTTCTCACTCTGCACTGACACTTGAGGCTGCTACCTACTCTGTCCCCCCAAGATGCACAGAAATATAGGATGCAAAGGGTTAACTTCTTCCTCCCCTGTGCTTTGCCCTCCCCCACTTACCGTATTCTCATGCTTTTATTTGGTTAATTTTTTATTGAAGTGGCTAAAAAGTGGGGGGACCATCCTCCGACCTGAAAAATGTGGGAGGGGACCAGTTCCCTCCGTCCCCCCTAAAAATACACCTATGGAAACCAGAAGTGATATCAGACATTGCGCCAAAAGTCACACTATGTCAGGAGTGACACAGAACCAGGAGCAATGTGGGATCGGAAGCAGCACTGAAAAGTAACTCCTGAAGTACCATAAAATCCCTAACCTAAACTGAGGCATCTTAAGGCAGCAGACTTGTGGCACTGGTAAAAGTGTAAAGCTGTTGACCGTGGTAGATCAGGTGAGGGGAAAGAGTGGGATGGTGGAAAGATGTCAAATTCAGCTTTCTCCACATTCAGTTTTAGGAAACGGGAGGAGAGGAAGGACATTATGGACAATAGACACTTTGAGATCCTGGACAGCAGAGAGTTAACATATGGGTCAGAGATTTAGACCGTGCGTTCCAGAGAGCACACAAGTGTTACTGAAAGTGTGTGATGCTATAATCTGACCTAGGCCAAGAGTGTAGATAGAGAAGAGTAGGAGACCCAGGAATGACCCTTGGGGGACACTGACAGAGAGAGAGCAAGAGAAAGAGGCGAAGCAAAAGTGAGAGACACTGTATATCCGATAAGTGAGGTACGAGGAGATCCCAGAAAGGGATGGGTCTGTGATGCCGCGGGTTGAGAGGATTTGTAGCAGGGGAAGGTGATTGACAGTGTAAAAGGCATAGGACAGATTTAAGAGAAGAAGCATAGAGTACTGGTGTGAGGCTTTAGCAGTAACTAGGTCATTGGTGACTTTGGTTAGGGCAGTTTTGGTAGAGGGGTAAGATCAGAAATCAGATTGTAGCAGGTCAAGAAGAGAGTTGGATGAGAGATGGGAGGACAGTCCAAAGTAGACATTCTGCTCATGGAGTTTAGTGGCAAATGGAAGCAGTGATGTTGGCGGTAGTAGGGCAGAGAGAAGGGGTCAAGAGATGGTTTCTGTAGGATGAGTGTGATGGTAGCGTGTTTAAAGGAGGCAGTGAAGGTACTGGAGGTTAACGATAGGTTGAACAGATAGATGAGGGCTGGGATAATAAAAGTGCTAAGGTCTGGGATGAGGTGGGATGGCATTGGGTCAAGATTGTAGGTAGTGAAGCTGGATTTGGATAGTAGAGAGAAAAGCTTGTCATGAGTAACAGTGGATAAGCAGGCTAAGAGAGAAGAGCCTTGTGTAGGTAGAGAGGTGGGTAGTGTGGACTGTGCAGGTATAGAAGTGGAGGTGGGGATGTTGCAAGTATGAAGGTGGGCGAGGGGGACTGTGGATTGAAGCTTTCTCTGATGAGTTTGATCTTATTTGAGAAGTGAGTGGTGAAATCATCTGCTGAGAGGAGAGATGTGGGAAGAGGGACTTGAGGTCAGAGGAGAGAGTTGAAGGTATTAAATTGTTGTCTTGGGTTTGAGACAAAGAGGATATGACAGTGGTAAAGTAATCCTGTTTGGCAGAGGTAATAGCAGACCTGAATTTAAGGAGTGATTACATGTAGCAAGTTGTTGGTGGAGTGGGTTTTCTTCTGTGGCGTTCAGGAACTCTGGAAGCTTGCCTCAGCTTTTTTGTCAGATCAGTGTGCCAGGCTTGTCTGGTTACGGTGTGGGTTTTGTTGGGTGGGTGAGGGGGGGGGGCATCCAAATTTCCAAATGGAGAGTGGAAGGGAGTGTGTTGTAGAAAGCAGTCCACTGTGTCCCTCTGTGAGTGACTCCAGAAGTTCCCTGCGACAAGTTGAAGGAAGAGGAGAACAATAGGAGTTTTCTGGCAGCCAAGTGGAGTGTATCAATAGGGATGTTGAAGTCTCCCATGATGATAGTGGATATGTCAGTGTAAAGAAAGTAGAGAAGCCATGAAGCAAAGTGGTCGAGGAAGGTGAAGGCAGGGCCTGTTGGCCAGTAGACCACTACCACTTGGAGATCACAGGGATAGCAAATGTGGAAAGAGTGTTACTCAAAGGAGAGGAGCGTGAGGGACGTTAGAGGTGGAAAGGGGACAAAGGAACAGTTATCTGACAGGAGAAGACTGACACCTCCACCATGCTTGTTACTGGTGCGGGGTGCCTAACTAAATTGCAGGCAATGAAAAGAGAGTGCAGTAGGGGAGGCTGTATCAGAGAGTTTCAACCAGGTTTCTGTCAAAACTAGGATGAATAATTTGCCTGAGTTAAAGAGGTCATGAATGTAGGAGAGTTTGTGGCACGAAGACTATGTGTTCCAGAGAGCTTGACAAAGAGAAGTAGGGGGAGCAGAGGTAAAGGGAATGTATTGTAAGTTGAAGGGTTTAAAGGAGTTTGTAGTGGCGGAATGGTTAGGAAAGGGGGATACAATAGTGGAAGTGTGCTGAGGGAGCCCTGGGTTAGAGAAAATGTCCCCAGCAGCCAGTAGGAGCAGACATAGGGTTAGCAGGTGGAAGTAGGATAGAAGACAGTAACTTGGTTGAGTCAGTTAAGTGTGGAAAGCATAGGTATATAAAGAGTTCATTGGCCAGCAGAGAGTGGTTTGGAGATAAGCAGTAAGTTGAAAGAAAATAGATGTAGAGATTATAGAGGCCAGGTAAAGCATAGTGGCTATACGAGTATAGTAGGTTATAAAGCTGTTAGTGGAAGAGAAAAGGATAGGTAGCAATTACATTTTTGCAATTCTTGTTCAATCATTGTTGAAATCTGGTTTCAATTCATCCACATACTTAGAAAATTGACAATACTTTAAAAAGTGAAATAGGTATGACCAATACAGGCTAATTTAAACTGAATCCAGACCCTCATCTGACATGTGGACATGGGAGGAGTCAAGTCAGCTAATTGACAAAGTGGGGGAGAAGATAGGAAGCAGGATAAACAGAATATGGTACACTTGTTGAATCACCATACACAGCAGGGGACGGGGACAGAGAAAGTGGAGTTTTGATAACAAGTCATAAAATATCAAATGGATTATGCAGTGGCAAAGAGTTACAATGATCGGAGCATTTATCATCCCAAATGGATTATGCAGGGGCTAATCAAGTAACAGACTGAGTAAGAGTTGCAATGATGGGAAAAGTTGTCATAACTGTGAATGAGAGAAGAAGGGATGGTCACATCAGGAGGAGAGAATTCCATGTTGCTACATAATGTTGGATACTGGTTTTAATTCATCCTCATATTAAGAAAATTGGCCAAACTTTGAAAAGTGGCCCAAGTATGACCAAGAAGTGATGCTAGCAGGGTTGAAAGCTCCATAGATACATCATTCAATGGGGTAAGTTGTAAATTTGATTTTACATATTTGTATGGAATCCAAAACTCCCTATGCCTCTAAATGAAATTAAAAGCATATAAAAGAACTGGCAGTCTATGGGTGTCCTGTTAGGGATTGGTACAAATCTAAAACATATGAGAACCGTGTACAGGAGGCCAAACATTGATTTCTTACCAGCTGCAGTCTATAAAGTCAGCTCTCAGAAGTCTAAATATTAAAGGGATTTTCTAACCATGCTGTTTCACAGAGTCACAGTCAGCTTCAGGTTCACACTTCCTGGATGGGCCTACAACAAGGATTGTCTTATCAGCTCTACTATTCCTAGCTGATCTTGTTACAGGGATATTGCTAACAGAAGAGTGTAAACAGTAAAGGAGAAGGCTACACAGATCTAAAAGGTTACACTTTGTAAGTAACATAGATAAACTTCTGTTTTACTGATATGGCATGCCAGGAAGTGAGTCACCATTGTTGGACAGTGCACTTGAAGCAATGAGAACAGATAGAGTTGTTCAGTAACCTATTGAATCTTGTGTAAGTAGGCAGGAAATAAGAACTGCTTTATCTTTGAAACAAAGCTAAATTGGAACAGCAATATATTTGGTCGTCTTTCCCTTTACCTATATGCTTAAGCTTAACATAGCAGTGAGAAAACCCCTTTAAAGACATTAAATGGTCTGTCCACATGACATTGACAAAATACCGGTCGGATTATCTGACCGGTATTTTGAAGTATTTTGAACGCAAAGGGGAGCGATTTCTGGCCGCAGTTTGCATATTCAACCATCCTCTTGCATTGAATCGTTCATGTTCTGCCCGAAAACCAGGCAGAAGAATGAATATGTTCAAAGTTTTTTAGATGGTCGGATTTGCCGTCAGAAAACAGGTAGACTACAGCTTGAATTTTCTATTTAAGTCTATGAGAAGGGCTGACAGTCGGTTTACAGGCGGTTTTCAAATACGAAAACCGTCTGAAAATCTGACTGAAAATCGGTGCCGTGTGGTCCGACCCTAACACTTTAATTTCTAAGTCTCTAATTATTACAAATTATGTGTGACCCTGAAAAATAACTTAGTATTAAGTGTTTAATAAATTAAAAAGTCTCAAGACACCAGATATATGTTTTCTATGTAAAATGTAAATATGTTAGTCATGGTTCATATCCGCTGTATATTTCTCCAGTAATTTGTAAGGGTTAGTTTAACATTGCAAAAAAAAAAAAAACAAATAGTATAGTGCTATTTCCTAAGTAAATTGTTCAGCAGTGTAAAGATACTTAAAAATATATCTCCCATAGTGTCGTCTCATTCATTGACATTCAGGGCACGAGAAAATGTGTGAATTCTCAAGTAATACAAATGGGCTTGTGAGAAAGAACAATATAAGAGCCTAAGCTCATTTATAAGCTAATATATGACCCTTTCAATACACTGTCCCACCAAAAATTGATTGAGCTGAACAAAGTACTCTTGAGATTTAAGGTTTGGCCTTTTGCATGATCTATACTTCCCACAATGTAGAGTCAAGTTGCGTAAAGTTGGAATTGTCAGCACATTAGCAGATGGAAAGATTTGCTTTATATTGTTCTTATGAGCGGATGATTTCATAGATTGTAAAATATGTGATGCTAAATAGTTTTGTGTCAAAAGGCAAAAGTATTCCAGGAGTGATTTCTACACTAGCCAACATGAAAAACTATGTTTGCAATTTGCCCCTTCATTAGAAATTTACTGAACTTTGTCTACCTAAAGCTTGTAAATATAATTTATCTGGTTAGCCAATAAAGTCAACATTTCTAGAGGGTTCACATTATGTACTGGGACTATATTACCAGCACCTATGGGATATCTTGAAGAACTTATCCTGCCCTCTAGCACCATCAATGTCTCTTCAGGACCATGTTTGCTCTATTTCCTGTTGGGATACACTTTATATTCTGCACACAAAAGCATAGTCTACATAAATATGTGAGATGATTGATCAAAATTGCTGTTGCTTTATAATATTTATTTTAAGTAGTTTCTCAAAAAGTTGTTTAAAAATGTAAACATTTAAAAATGAATAAAAGAGATGACCAGAAAAAAAAAAGCATGCCCACAAATGGATAGTTCCATAACTTCTGGATACGACATAGACCCCACTCACTACAAATGACCCAAACTACCATATAAATAAAATTTTTAATAAATACACAACACATGATTTTTGGTGTTAAATGGCAACAGTTTATGTAAAACCACATGATTACCACAATCATAGTAAGGTGCAAGTTTGTATTTGGATTCATGGATACTGTGAGATCCCCCAGCTTCCTGCCATACAGCAACCAGCGAAACAGCAATCAAGGGTTGCATGTTCTGGCCTGACATTCTAGCAAAGCCAGTCCACCACCATTAGGTTTAACAGACTCTGTTATTTAAAATTGGTCCACCATAACTTGCCTGCAACTTCCACTTGACTGTCCAGCCGCAACACTAAGTCATGACATGACATCTCATCTCATCTCAAACCCCAAGCAGCACCCATCTAGTCCCTCCCCACACATCCCCCAGCCTACTCTCAGCTCTGGACCCGACGACAGAGGAAGAAGTATCCAGGCTTCTCCTGTCTGCTCGCCCCACCACCTGCTCTAGTGACCCCATTCCCTCCCACCTTGTCCAGTCTATTTCTCCAGCTCTCCTCTCTCACATAACTGCAATTTGTAACCTCTCTCTCTCCACTGGGATCTTTCCATCTTCCTTTAAACACGCTGTTATAACTCCTTTACTGAAAAAGCCCTCTCTGGACCCATCCTGCGCTGCCAACTACCGACCAGTCTCTAACCTGCCCTTCATCTCTAAACTCCTGGAATGCTTGGTCTACTCTCGCCTAATCCGCTATCTCTCTACTAACTCTCTTCTCGATCCTCTGCAATCAGGTTTCCGCACCCTACACTCCACAGAAACTGCTCTAACTGAAGTCTCCAATGATCTCCTCACTGCTAAATCTCAGGGCAACTACTCATTGTTACTTCTTCTGGATCTCTCTGCAGCTTTTGACACTGTTGATCACCAACTTCTCCTCAGCATGCTCAGCACCATTGGCCTCCAGGACACTGCTCTCGCTTAGTTCTCATCCTACCTTTCTAATCACTCCTTCAGTGTCTCATTTGCAGGTTCTACCTCCTCTCCTCTTCCTCTTGCTGTTGGGGTTCCTGAGGGATCCATTCTTGGTCCTCTCCTCTTTTCTATCTACACAGCACCAATTGGACAAACCATGAGCAGATTTGGCTTCCAATACTATCTCTATGCGGATGACACTCAACTATACACCACTCCAGGGACATCACTCCAGGTCTGCTACAAAACACCAATGACTGTCTGTTCGCTGTCTCTGACATCGTGTCCTCCCTGTATCTTAAACTAAACCTTACTAAAACGGAACTTCTAGTCATCCCACCATCTACTAACCGACCTTACCCTGCCATTTCTGTCTCAGTGTGTGGCACCACCATAACTCCTAGGCAGCAGGCCCGCTGTCTTGGGGTTAAACTAGATTCAGATCTGTCCTTCACCCCATATATCCAATCACTCGCCCGCTCCTGTTACCTGCACCTCAAGAAAATCTCCAGTGTCCGTTGTTTTCTCACTGTTGAAACAACTCAAACTCTCATTGTTGCTCTTATTCATTCTCGTCTCGACTACTGTAACTCCTTGCTTATCGGTCTCCCTCTCTGCAAACTCTCCCCTCTCCAATCTGTCCGAATGCAGCAGGCAGGCTTGTATTTCTTTCCAGACGCTATACTGATGCCTCTACCCTGTGTCAGTCACTGCACTGGTTGCCCATTCAGTATAGAATACAACATAAACTCATCACTCTCACCCATAAAGCACTCCACAGTGCTGTTCCTCCCTACATCTCCTCCCTCATCTCTGTCTACCTCCCTACCCGCTCTCTCCGCTTTGCTGATGATATCAAATTACATTACTCAATCATCCGAACCCCCCATGCCCTTTCACCAAGACTTCACAGGGCCCGGCAACCAGTTCTCGGGAACATGCAAATCCGGGGCGATCAGGCACACCCAGTACTCTCATAGCTTTAAGAGGGCCCTGAGAATACATCTTCACACTCTGGCCTATGACAATCCCTAATGGCTCCCCCTCCCCTCACTCAATCCCTAGCGCACTCATCTCATTTTTGCCACTTAACTGTATATAGATGAACTGTCAGAGTGGCAGGTCGATCCAAATTCTACATAAAACAACCCCATATTTATGTCACATGGCTGGACCTTTGTAAATCTAGCACTTCTTACCCTTCGTCTCACCCATACACCCTAATAGATTGTAAGATTTTGCGAGCAGGGCCCTCACACCTTGTGTCTTATCTATAAGTAGCTTATCATTGTGCAATGTATGTCTTTTGTCTGTACCTACACCAGGGGCGTTGCTAGGGTCCTAAAACATCCGGGGCTCGGGCCCTTTGTGTTTTTCCCGCTTCATTGTGAACTGCGGATGTTTTTTTACAGAGAAAAACCTTCTGTTCCTGTCACTAATTTTCTGCACATCCCACACACATCCCGTCCATCTCCTCAGCAGTCACTGTACAGTAAAAATCACCAATGACAAATTTACTTTTTCAGAACTTCTCACCTTCATATGACAATACCCCTAAACAGTCACCAAATAATCCTCCGATACATATGGCAAATCTACCAGACAAGTGATTGTTACTAAAAACACTCCTACAAAACCAAGACCCAAAACTATTACTACTTAAGGCTCAAATAATCCTGCCAGACCCTGACCGAACGCGACCCCCAAATGTGACTACCAGCTGTACACAGGCTCTGATTACATAGCCCACCGCCATACAGGGGCCATCTACTGGTAGCTACTAGTGGTATGTAGCCCTCTGCAGACATATAAGGGTGATTACACTGCAGTTACATTAGTGACTCACCGGGGACGTCTTTTCTGATCAGCGTCGTTCACTTTCCCTTTTCTTCTCCATCCGGTTCACACCTTCTGCTGATTTGCTCCCCGGCCAATACTCCATCCCTGAGGATTTTGCACACAAATATCTTAGAATCCTCAAATTCCCAGCAACTCCTTAATTTTAGGTATAGCAGTCCCCTCAGTTAGGGATATAGGGGCACTGAACAGTATATGGGGCCACAGGGAGGTATATGGGCCACAGGCAGGTATATGGGGGCCACAGGCAGGTATATGGGGGGCCCCAGGCAGTATATGGGGGCACTGAGACAGGTAAATATAGGGGCACTGAGGGAGTATATAGGAGCACTGAGGCAGGGATAGTAGAGCACTGAGGCAGGGATAGAGGGGCACTGAGGCAGTCGATAGGGGCCACAGGGAGGTATAGGGGGGCACAAAGGGAGGTATAGGGGGCACAGGCAGGTATAGGGGGCACAGGCAGTATATGGGGGCCAAAGGCAGGTATAAAAGGGTCATTGAGGCAGTTTTAAAGGGGCCACAGGCAGTATATGGGGGCACTGAGGCAGTATATAGGGGCCACAGGCAGGTAAAATGGGCCAAAGGCAGTATAATAGGGGGCACAGGCAGTATATGGGGCCCCCAGGCAGGTATATAGGGTCATTGAGGCAGTATATGGGGGCACTGAGGCAGTATATGGGGGCCACCCAAACAGGTAATAAGGGCCCCGAGGCAGTATATGGGGGCAATGAGGCAGTATATGGGGGGCACAGGCAGGTATATGGGGGCAACAGGCAGGGATATGGGGGCACAGGCAGTAAATGGGGCAACAGGCAGATATATAGGGGCACAGGCATCATATGGGGGGCCACAGGCAGGGATATGGGGGCACAGGCAGTAAATGGGGGCACAGGCAGGAAAATGGGGTCACAGGCAGTATATAGGGGCCCACAGGCAGTATTAAGGGCACAGGCAGCATATGGGGGCCACAGGCAGGGATTATAGGGGCACAGGCAGTATATAGGGGGCCACAGAAAGCATATGGGGGTCACAGGCAGTATATAGGGGCCACAGGCAGGGATATGGGGGCCACAGGCAGGCATTAAAGGGGCACAGGCAGGGATATGGGGGCCACAGGCAGTATATGGGGCCACGGGAGCATATGGGGGCCACAGGGAGCATTAGAGGGGCACAGGCAGGAATATGGGGGCCACAGGCAGGGATATGGGGGCCACAGGCAGGCATTATAGGGGCACAGACAGTATATAGGGGCACTGAGGCAGGTAAACGCTATAAAAATAACAACATTAATACTACCCTTAACTCCCCCCGGCGAGCGCGCTTCTGTCCCTTCAGCCCGCGCTCCTCCGGCAGCCCTCGGGCGCACGGCCTATGACGCGCTGTGCGCCCGAGGACAAGGCAGCATCGCGATGAATTTGATGTCATCGCGACGCTGCCTGGCTGAGGCGCACGGGGCCGCGGCGGGTCCTCAGCGCTGTGAGGACCTGGCAGCCTCGCGGTTTTAGACCTTTCGGGTCCGACACTGTCTGCGGGGGAGGGAGCGCTCGCTCTCTGCCCCTCAGAAACCCTCACTGTGTGTGCGTCCAGCGGAAAGCACATGCAGCTGAAGAGCCATCGGTGCTCCAGGCCCAGTGCAGAGGCCTGGAGCCCGGGAGACTCGGGGCACAGGGGGTTTTATTCGGGGCCCGAGCCCCGAATAAAACAGCCTAGCGACGCCTCTGACCTACACCCTCCAAATTGTAAAGTGCTGCGGAATATGTTGGCGCTATATAAATAAAGATTATTATTATTATTATTATTATTATGACAGATCTTAAAAAAATCTACTTATTCTTTTTTTTATTTATATTCTTTTCACGGCCTGTAAAATAATATTTAAAACTAAAATCAGGTGAAGCTTCAAAGAAGGCAATAAACCCCCAACACAAAGAATCATCACTGAGGAAAGGAAAAACCCTGTGTGGAGAAAACCTCTATGGAACCATTGCTGGAGGATTGGCCTACCCCTGGGCTTAGAGGGTAACACCAAATAAAACCGAATATGATGTCTCCCAATTCTACAAGATAAAAAATGCATTATACAGACATTTTACAGACAGGTTAAAAAATGTAATAATTCATAAACCAAAATCCAACAGGGTGATCAGTTAAAAATTATCAAACAAATAATTTACAATAAAATCATGGATGAGAATAAAACAGGAATTTACCAATCTTCAAGAACCCCACTCTGACAATTGTAAAACACCCCTTACACACAGCTTTATTTAAAACCACATGATTGCAACAATCAAATTAAGGAGCCAGGTGCAAGTATGCATTTGGATTCACAGATACCATGGGATCCTCCAGCTGCCTGCCATACAGCAACTGGTGAGACAGCAATCAAGGGGCGGCATGTTCTGACCTGGTATACTTAATAATGAAAATGTCTTCAGCAGGGCCGGGACAAGGCATTTTGGTGCCCTAGGCAAGTACAGCCAATGGCGCCCCCCTCGCTCCCAAAAAAAATGCCCCCCACACTAATTTCTCTCACCCCTGCACCAGGTCCTGTCACTAATTTTCTGCACATTCCACATAGATCCCGTCCATCTCCTCAGCAGTCACTGCACAATGAAAATCAGCCCTGACAAATCTGCATTTTCAAAACCGCTCCCCTCCATATGACCGTGTAATATCCCTAAATAACAGTCACTAAATAATCCACCGATACATGGAGCAAATCTACCAGACGAAGGATTGTTACTAAAAACACTCCTACAAAACCAAGACCCAAAACTATAATCCTGCCAGAGCCTGACCGAACGCAACCCCCACATGTGACTATCAGTTTGTACACAGGCTCTGATTACATATACCACCGCAATACAGTGACCATATTGTGGTAGATACTATTTTGTATGTAGACGCTCAGCAGAAATATAAGTGATTGCACTGCAGTTACATTTAGTGACTTACAGGAGACATCATTTCTGATCAGCGTCGTTCACTTTCCCTTTTCTTCTCCATCCGGTTCACACCTTCATGCTTTCTCCCGGCCAACACTCGTCCCTGCAAATTTGGACACAAATATCTTAGAATCCTCACATTTCCAGCAACTCCAGGTATATAGATATGCCCTCTCAGTCAGGCAGGTATATGTATATATGTCTCCTCAGTCAGACAGGTATATATTGTCCCCTTAGACAGGTAGGTATATAAATATAGGGTCACTCTCAGGCAGGTAGATAGCTCTAGGGGCTCAGGCAGGTTTATAGCTATAGGGGCTCAGGCAGGTATATAGCTTGGGGCTCAGGCAGGCATATAGGGCCACAGGCAGGCATATAGGGCCACAGGCAGGCGTATGGGGCCACAGGCAGGCGTATGGGGCCACAGGCAGATATATGGGGCCACAGGCAGGCGTATGGGGCCACAGGCAGGCGTATTGGGCCACAGGCAGACGTATGGGGCCACAGGCAGGCGTATGGGGCCACAGGCAGGCGTATGGGGCCACAGGCAGGCGTATGGGGCCACAGGCAGAAGTATGGGGCCCCAGGCAGATGTATGGGGCCACAGGCAGGCGTATGGGGCCACAGGCAGGCGTATGGGGCCACAGACAGATATATGGGGCCACAGGCAGATATATGGGGCCACAGGCAGGCGCATGGGGCCACAGGCAGATATATAGGGCCACAGGCAGGCGTATGGGGCCCATAGGCAGGCGTATGGGGCCACAGGCAGGTGTATGGGGCCACAGGCAGGCCTATGGGGCCACCGACAGATATATGGGGCCACAGGCAGGCGTATGTGGCCACAGGCAGACGTATGGGGCCACAGGCATGTGTATGGGGCCACAGGCAGATATATGGGGCCACAGGCAGGCGCATGGTCGCCACAGGCAGATGTATGGGGCCACAGGCAGGCGGATGGGGCCTAAGGCAGATATATGGGGCCACAGGCAGATAGATGGGGCCACAGACAGACGTATAGGGCCACAGGCAGATATATAGGGCCACAGGCAGGCGTATGGGGGCACTAAGGCAGGCAAAAATAACAACATTAATACTCACCTTACCTCTGTCCCGGCCGCGCGCTCCTCTTCTGTCCCGGCCGCGCGCTCCTCTTCAGTCCGACACTGGAGACGTGATGATGTCATCACGCCTCCAGCGCCGGGACGCTCCTCCGGCAGCTCCTCGGGCGCACAGCCTATGACGGACTGTGTGCCCGAGGACAGGCAGCGTCGCGATGACATCACTTCATCACGACGCTGGCGGCTGAGCTGCACGGGGCCGCGGCGGGTCCTCAGCGCTATGAGGACCCGGCGGCCCCGCTGTGTCGGCCCTGCGGCTTACCGGAGGATCCAGCGATCCTCCGGGGAGCCGGTCCGACACTGTCTGCGGGGCAGGGAGCGCTCGCTCTCTGCTCCGCAGAAGCGCTCAAAGAGACCGCTGGCGCTTCAGGCCCATGGCAGCGGCCTGGAGCCCGGCGAGGGTCGGGGCCCCGGACTGCGCCCCTTAGGGACAGGCAGAGGTAGGCGCCCTAGGCGGTCGCCTACCTTGGCCTACCCGTCGTCCCGGCCCTGGTCTTCAGCATTACTGGATTAACTACAGTTGAAACCAGAAGTTTACATACACTATACAAAAAGACACATATGCATGGTTTTCTCACTATCTGACATGAAATCAGAATAAAACGTAACTATTTTAGGCTAATTAGGATTACCAAAATTATTTATATTTGCCAAATGCAAGAATAATGAGAGAGAGAATTTTTAAGGTATTTTTATTACTTTTTGCAAAGTCAAATGTTTACATACACTAAGATTATTATGCTTTTAAACAATTTGTGACAGCCCATATTATGATGTAATGTCTTTGGAAGCTTCTGGTTTATTGGCAACATCTGAGTTAATTTGAGACACATCTGTGGATGTATTTTATTGCACACCAGAAACACAAAGCTTCTGTGTGTAACAATCATGGGAAAGTCTAAAGAAATCAGCCAAGATATCAGAAAGAGAATTGTGGACTTGCACAAGTCTGGGTCATCCTTTGATGCTATTTCCAGATACCTGAAGGTGCCTCGTTCATCTGTACAAACAATTCTATGCAGTAATAGGAAAAGAAGATAATGTGTCCAGCGTCCTCCAAAGTAACGTATATTTTATTTCATGTCCAAAACAAAAAACATAGATCCAACAAACAACTGCTAACGCGTTTCAGGCCTCATGGGCCCTTCCTCGTTGCTATGAGGAAGGGCCCATGAGGCCTGAAACGCATTAGCATCTGTTTGTTGGATCTATGTTTTTCAGAAACCTTTTCAGAAATCTATGTTTTACGGGGGAGGGGGAGAAATGTCTTCACCACCATGAGTGCAATTTAGCCTCGGAACAGCCCTGTATGTAAACTTCTTTTTTTTAACTGTGTATGCCAGTACTGACATTAATTAAACAACCCCATAAATTATTTATCCATAAAAGGGGAAAAAATCTTAATCAACTAAAATGTACCCAGCCTTGCTGTCCAGAACTCCTGCTAACTGTTTTGTAGTCACATAACAGCTAAGTTAGCCCCGCAGGGGGGCCGGCGCGGGTGCCGCGGCCTCCTGCGACCATCCCTCTGCTCTCTTGTCCCCTGCGCCGGGTCACTGACCCGTCTGCGCTCCGGTGAACGCTGTCCCCGCCTGTCCCGGCCGTCGCGCGTGCCCATTGCTTAAGATTTAAAGGGCCAGCGTCCCGATAATTGGTCAATTGTCGGGCGCTGGCTCTATTTAAACTATACGCCCCCAGCTTTTCCTGCCAGTCCATTGGTGTGCTTACCGTACGTTTAGAGTGTATTGAATTTCTGTCCTGATTACCCGTGTACCAGTCCGCCTGCTTACGTTTCCTGACCTTGCCTGTTTGCCTCCTGCTCTGACCGTCTGCCTGTCCCTGACCACGAACCTCTGCCGCCTGCCCTGACCTTCTGCCTGTCCCCGACTACGCCTCTGGATTACGTCTGTGTACCACGCTGTACCCCGGCCGCCATCGCAAGCAAGTCACGTCAGGGGTACGACCTGGTAGCCTCACGCCGCAGCAAGTCCATACCGCTTTGCGGCGGGCTCTGGTGAAAACCGGGGGCTACTTAGACTCCGTTCCCTGGCGTGGCTTAGCTATCATCGCTTGCGTTGGCCCAGCGAATCCACTCCTGCGTTACAGTACGGACTGGCCATGGATTCCGCCAGGGTACCTCTGCCCGACCTCCGGGATGTCACGACGGCAGTCGGCCAGAAAAGCCCACGTATTGACCAGCTAGCGGCTATGATGCAGAACCTTGCGGCCCGTCTACCTCCACCGGCTGCCGCCGCCACCGCACCAGCATCCGTTGCTCCGGCATCCATTGCGCATCCTTCTCCTTCTTCTGGTCCCACTCTGCATCTGCCGCTCCCCTCACACTACGATGGAGACCCCAAGAAATGCCGTGGGTTCATCAGCCAGTGCTCCATCCACCTCGAGATGATGGGACACCAATTCCCTACAGAGCGTGCCAAGGTGGCCTTCATAATAAGCCTCATGTCAGGAGACGCCTTGTGCATGGCTACGCCAAAAGGATCGAGGGGATTCCTCTGACAGCCGACCTCCAAAAAAACATCTTCCGGGTTTTTCCCCCCGCACGTGTCCTTTTGAGGAACCAGGCCGAACCTCTTTGGCCCCAGGCACTGCTCCGGAGTGTCTGGGCGACACTATGGTCGGATCATTATTTTGGTGCAGTTTCGCACTCACGCTCGGAGCCTGGACTGGAATAACGTAACTTGTGGCGATGTTTTGGCAAGGATCTGCAGGACGAATCAAGGATGAGCTCGCTCGCTCGGATCTACCAGCAGCCTTTGTAGATTGACTAATGACCATGTTAGCCACCACGAGTACGAGTAATCATTTCGCCGTAAAGATAACAGGAGCCCGCCTATCACGGGAGGTCGTCCCTTCACGAGGCCGCTTACCCCGCTTGGCTCCCACGTTCCGCGCCACCAATCTTCCTCCTCCGATGGTCGCCGAGGAAGAACCTATGCTGGTTGTGAGAGAGCCCAACCTGTCCCAGAGGAATGCTACACAGCGTCGCCTGAAGCAGCTGTCTTCAATGTGGCGGTTCAGGCCATACATGGGACTGTCCGGTTCGCCCGGGAAACTCCCTTCCCACACCTACTCATATGAGAGGCAACCCTAAGATGTCAGACGGCCTCTCCCCGTCTGACCTGCCCGAAATTGTGTTGTGTATCACCGGACAGGCCTATCAGGCCATCCATTTTATCGATTCAGGCTCGGCAGTAAACTTCATAAGCCATGAACTTGTGACCAGTTCGTCTGCCTGTGATCCATTAGCAGAAACCTATGTTCGTCTCGTCGGTATCAGTTGCAATTGCCTAAGAACGCGATTACACTTCCGTACATGCCCCCCTCATCTGCAGGTTGGGCTCTTCTCAAGGAGACTTGCAACTTCTCGTCCTGCCTCGATCCCCTCCTAAATCCTTCTGGAAGTGGCATCCCATAGGTTGCAAGACCATACCCCAACTTGATTGAGCCACAGGTGAAGTCATGCGTTGGTAATCCGCGTGATCTCTCACGTTGCCTTCGAAAGGCCACAACTTCTAATCAGGGTCGCCTCCCTGAAAACTACCAATCCTCCAACCAGCCTACCTGGGCATTTGCTGAAGGTCTTTTTCGGAAAGACAGCCTGAAACTGCTTCTCCACACCGGCCTTAAACGATGTCCCAATGATACTGCAACCTTGCAGTATCTCCACCCCGGCCGCTCTATCCCCTCTCCGTCCCGGAGTCTAGAGGCAATGTCTTGAGTACATCAAGGAGAACCTCCGAAAAGGAGCTTCATTCGTAATACCTCGTCTCCCGCGAGGAGAGCGGCTTCTTTTTGTGGAGAAAAACGAAAGGGTCTCACCGGCCCTGCAAATCGCGATTTATCGTGGCTTTAAACAAAATAACGATAAAAAAACGCTACCAACTCTGCCCGTGATCCTGAACATTTTACGACCGCCGCGTGTAGGATGCGCCGAAAAACTTATTCCAAGCTGATCTACACAGTGCTTATAACTTAATTCCGCATTCGAGAGATGCGATAGTGCGGAAAGCGTTAATACAGGATGGCCATTTCGAGTACTTGTTATGACCATTCGGTTCGCAACCTCCTGCTGTATTTCCAATAACTTTGTCAATGAGAACATTTCGGGACCTTCTCTACGTCAGGTGTGATTGTATTACTTGGACTTATTCTAATTTTTTCCCCTGAATCTCGATAACCCATCTCCACTCCCACGTCCGCCGGTGTGGTTGCAACGACCATCAGCTTTTTCCCAAACTGAAAGTGACTCTTTGAACGTACCAGCTTTATCCTTCTTTGGAGTACATCGTTTCTATAAGGGGTCTCCGATGGATCCTTCTCAAACTGTTCCGCAATATTACAGTGGACACAACCTGTGGCCTTTGGGCCAAGCAACTTTTTTGGATTTTCCAACTATTAATAGAGAATTTATCCACACTTCCTCTACACTTGTGGCTCCCCTGGTGGCCCTAACAAAAAAGAACGGCAATCCCAAAGCCTGCTCCCAGAAGCTCAAAAGCCTTCACCCGGCTCAAGAGCCTGCATTCCTGCAGTACCGGCCTCAGCCCGTGGTCCTGTCTCGTCCAAGAGACCCTAACCGCTCCTGTTTATTCTTGGAAGCGTGGGATGCATTATCTTCTGTAGAGCTGCTGGCACTTTGTTCTCGCTAACTAGAGTCCTGCCTCTGGTAAACCTGCATACACTAGCTTTTTTCATTTTTCCAAACTTCTCTCCTGCTGTAAAGAATTATACCATGGTGATCTCTGATATACAGGTCCATCAAAAGCTGGCTCTATGAAGTATATGGCATCACCTCTTGGAGGGGCTCGCCACCCTATTTGACATATCTATCACGGACCACAAGAACCCTCCTAAACTTCGTCGGCTTCAGCGCCTGAACCCTGGCAATCCAGATGTCGCTCTTCTATGGCCCCTTTTGACCTCCGACTACAATTTTCGTCGCGCCGAGAACAACGTCAGAGCTGACGACCCTAGCTCCGTTCGTCAGATAAGGTGGTGTCTGGTGAGCCACCTCCCCAGCATATGAGTCCCCCCGTTATACTCATCACGGCTGCTCCTGTGGATCTCCAACATCTACCATCCCGGAAGAAGCGTATGTGCGACTCCTTCCTAGCAGCCCTAGAATTCCTGAAGTGGGTACACTCTTACTCGTACATAGCATTACATTCCATGATCGCAAAAGTCTCTACAACTTGGTCTCATCGTCGTTCTTACTGGGAGGCCTAACCATTCATTGCTCAAGGCGATGTCAGGGAACTTTGTACAAGCCTGCACATCCTTTACCCTAATAAGTTCCCTTCGGACTCAAACCCGCGGCCTTTCTCCCAGCCTCTCCCTGTCCGTAAAACCCTGGGACCCACGTAGCCCTGGAGACTAAATCGTTACCTGATCTCCCACCCTCAAACTGGAAACAACGGTCATCAGTGTAACCACCATTTTTTCCGAGATGGCTCACTTTATCCCTCTGCACCCCAACTGTCCCCCAACTTTTTTTCAGTCATGTTTTACCTTTTGCAAGGGCCTCCCTGTTACACATTGTCTCGGTATAGGGGAATTACAGTTCATCGCAAAATTAAGCGGGCTACTGATTCGGGCAGTGCAGGTTCAGCTCTACATAACATCTGCCATACCACCCTCAAACTATGGTCAGGGCAGTAGAGAGGGTAATCAGTTGCTGGTTACCTACCAGCAGCCTAACGTGTATCCACTGATTTCTTCGACAGGATAACTGGGACTAAAGCCTTCTCCCCTGGTCAGAGATTTCTTATAACTCTTAGAGTCAGAATCCGCTGGGCCTCCATCCTTTTTTTTTTCATTTTGGTTACAACCCCGCCCCCCTTTTCCCTCAGCTACCTCATGTCATGTCCCCCCAGCCGAGTATATGGCCCAACGTAAGGGACATCAAGGCTCTCCTGGCCACTCACTGCTTCAGGCCCTGCTAAACTGCTTCTGCTACGCACGCAAAGTCCAGGCAGACAAGTACCCGTATGCCCCCGCCCTGATTTGAACCAGTGATAGTTAGGTTGTCCACCAAATACATACCGCTTTACGGTTGCCTATTACAAGTTAGCCCTAATAAAACGTGAGTCCCGTTTGAGGTACATCGCGACTATAACCAGTATCTACAAGCTCCGCTTGCCTCCTACCCTGCGTATTCCCGAACTCCTTCCATGTTCTCTCTCCTCAAGCCGGTGTGATGAATCGCTTCTCCCTGGGGTCCCTGTCTCTGCCTTCTCCTGTGGCCAACTCTGATAACATCTTGAGGTCAAGGAGGTGCTGGCGGAGAAGACAGTGAGGGGTACGCGTACTTTCCATTGACTGGAAGGGTTTGGCTGGAGGAGCGTTTCTTGGAACCTGAGGCCAACTGTCTCCTAACCCTCCTCTCTAGGTTCAAAAAAAAGAGGAGGAGACCTAAGGGGGGGTACTGTCAACAGGGGATCGCCGGGCGCCGCTGCCCCCCGCGCACTCGCCCCCCGGCCTGCACGGGGGTTTCGTGCGAGTGCCGCTGCTGCCCACGACCCATCTCCCTCTGCTCTCTTGTCCCGCTGCTCTGGTCACATAACCCGTCACCGCTTCATCTGGTGAACCCAGTCCCACGCCTGTCCCGCCAATTCCCTCCCAGAGCCAATAGCTTAATCGCGCAGCGCGCCCGCTTCTCTATGATTTAAAGGGCCAGCGTCCCCAATAATTGGTCAATAGTCGGGCGCAGTGGCATCTATATCAACTATAGTGCCCCCACATTCCTGCCAGACCAAATGTGTGGTGCTTACCGTTCGTTTAGAGTGTATCAGAAGTTCTGTCCTGATTACCGATACCTTCCCCTGTCTTCTACGTTTTCCTGACCTTGCCTGTTGCCGCCTGCCCTGACCGATACTCTAACTCTGACCGAACGAACCTCCTCCGCCTGCCCCTGACCTTCTGCCTGCCCGACTACGCCTCTGTTTACGACTTGTACCCTAGCTGTGCCCCGTTAGCCATCGCAGACAAGTCAAATTCAGGATACTACCTGGTAGCCTCAACGCCGCAGTAAGTCCACTCCCGCTTTGCGGCAGGCTCTGGTGAAAACCGGGGGCTACTTAGACTCCGTTCCCTGGCGTGGCTTAGCTATCATCGCTTGCGTTGGCCCAGCGAATCCACTCCTGCGTTACAGTAATAATACCACATTCTTTATATTCTTACCATATATTGATAAATTTTATCTGAATCCAGTTTATTGACCACTAAATTTCCTTTAAACACCTCACCACATTGAACATATGAGTACGTCCTAATGCTGATAAGGAGCTTTATAGCGGGATTGCAGCTATTGCAGCTAACACTTGATGGTTACAGCGTGGGAGGGTGCCGGCACCATCCTGCTCTGATTAACCTCTTAGACGCTATGGCAAAGATGGCTGCAGTGTCTAAAACAATGAGAAACGGTGCCGAGCACCGTTCATTCCTGCGGATGGGTCACCCGTGGTGAAATTGCGGGGCCCAATTCGCTTAACATGGTAGCTGGAAGCCTTGTGAAGGCTTCCATCGCCACCATGTTTTCGATTTTGCTACTTCTGGCCCCAGATAGGAAGTAGTAAAACCATCATCTTTTACACCCTAACACATAGTATTACAATGCATTAGGGTGTACAAATGATCACTCCCCCTAGTGGTGTAGTACCCCAGGGGGACTCAAAGCCAAAGTAAAAAAAAATGTTTTAAAGTGTAAGTAAAAATATATATTAAAAGTTCAAGTTCTGTCATTTATCCCATATGCTGAACACCGTAGAAGAAAAAAAAATCCAAACGCCAACATTTTTTTGGTTATTTCACGTCCCATAAAAACTGAAATAAATGTAATAAAAAAAGTAGCATGTATTCAAAATTGGTAGCAATAAAAAGTTCACTTCAGCCTGAAAAAATGATTGTCCACAGAATATGGCTCCGTGGCGCAAATTTAGAAAATAGGAAATGTTTGGAATTTTTTTACGGTACCAAAACATAAAGGAAACCGTACATATTTGTTATTGCCAGATGCATATCAACCTGTAGAATACAGATAATTCATCATTTTTACCGAAGATTGAACGCCATAAAAGCAAAACACCCGCAAGCTTGTCACAAGTATGTTTTTTTTTTCACATTTTTCCCCACTTTTAATTTTTTGCGGTTTGCCAGTATTCGATGGTAATATGAATTAGAAAGTACATCTTGTCCCACAAAATAAAAGCCCTCATGTGTCTATTTAGATGAAAAAATAAAAAAGTTATGGCTCTGGGAAGGAGAGGAGGAAAAAATGAACGTGAAAAAAAATAGGCCTCAGCATTAATGGGTTAAACCTACGACGCATCCCACAAGCTACTAGCCATAAACCAAAATTAGCTACAGTGGCCAATCCAGGTTATTAAAATTATAAAAAAAAAAAAATTTGATTGTTGTTGATAATGAAATTCTTCTCGAGCAGCCGGACAATACCACAAACAACTAGTCGCAAACCAAATTGGCTGCAGTGGCACATCCAGAGTATTGCAATTACAAAAAAAACTGTGTAAAATGATGTTTGTTGATAATGAAATTCTTCTCGAACAGCTGGCAGATACCACAAACCACTAGCTGTAAACCAAAATGGCTGCAGTGGCACATCCAGAGTATTGCAATTAGAAAACTAGTGTTAAATTATGGTTGTTGATAATGAAATTCTTCTCGAACAGTTAACAACCACCAACCACTAGCCACAAACTAAATTGGCTGCAGTGGCACATCCAGGGTATTGCAATTTGAATACCCGTGTAAAATTATGGTTGTTGATAACCAAATTCCTCCTGAACATCCAGCAGACCACCAACCAACCACCAAACACTAACTGCAAACCAAATGAGCCTGAGTGGTACCACATGAGTGTTCCATAGAGATAAACCAGAGTAAAATAAGAGTGCTTTCGTATGGAGCCTCTTTTTGTGCGTTTTTATATGTGTTTTTGGAAGGGTTTTTTTGTGCAGAAATGTACAGCATTGACTGTTGTGCCTTTCCAAACAAAAAACGCATCAAAAAACGTGTCAAAAACGCACCAATGCTCCATGTGAAAGCACCCTAATGATTGTGGAAGACCAAATTCTTCTTGAACAGCTTGTATATACCATAAACCACTAGCCGCAAATAACCAAATAAGCTACAGTGGTGCCACCCAGGTATTGCCATTGGGAACAAACAATGTAATAATAGGGTTGCCAATCACCTTATTATTATTATTATTATTATTGTTATTACTATTTATTTTCTTTATTTTTCTACTTTATTTCTCTCGTTCTTTATCTCGTTCGTTCTTTCTCCCGCAAATATCAATAACCAGTAGCTGCCATCCCATTGAGCCAATGGCACAACCTGGTATTGCAGTTAGGAAAAACAATATAATAGTTTTTTGTTCTTTTTTTAGTCACTCGCTGCACCTAACAAGCTAATAGTACCAACCTGGTAGATCAATCAGCGAAGTTATAGTAATAACAGTCTGTTTTGTGAAACCATCATTCCAAGATCCAAAGAACATTCATTAACAAAAAGCAGCTGAAAACTGCTTAGGCAATACATATTTCTCCTTCTGTCAGTCAAATCAAATAGGATAGAAACTGTTGCTGCCGCCCCTGCACCATGAATGTCAGGAATATTTTCAGAATTCATAGCCACTTTAGGCCCCGTAGTGTTTCTAGCACACTTAGCTAATTTTCTAGAAGTTGTCACCAGAAATTGTCCCGCTCCATCTCCCATCAGTAAATGTTTGTGTGAGACCTGAAAATCCCCTTATCACTTCTGATTCCAGCCTGGCCAGCATTCAGTATTGGCCAGACTTTATTGTGAGCAGTATCTGAAACTACCTTGTGTGCCTTTATCAATGTTACACTAGGAGGAGCTATACCCCCTTAAGAACCCTTGTGCTTACAGTGAGGGAGAAATGTGTTGGGATGGTTATCTACTCCGAAGAACATGATTGTTATCTACTGTGAAGAACGGGTCATATTGTGGTTATACTTACCATTATTTGACCATAAATGATCATATTTATGCTGTAGTTCTTTTTGTGGTACTGGATATAGGTATAAGCATAGGGACTGAGCCACCTAGAGGTGGGGCCGCCCTTTTCAGAGCAATCATTACACCTTTTTTAGAGATATACAAGGGTAATCTGATAGGGTTAGTCTGTTTTGGAACTGCCCTATACCTTGGAATGATATCCCTATTAGAATATCTATATTTATAGATATATTAGCAATAATATTACTATGACTGTGGTATATCCTCCCTCTAATGGATATTTATATCTTGGTAAATAATTTTTATAACTATCTGAGAATAAAGGTTATATTTTAAATAGTTTTTTTTTGTTTCCTTAGCATTGAATTTTAGAATTGAATCCTTGGAGAATATATACATTTTTTTCTGTGATGATTCCAGCCTGGGCCCCATATCGTACCTGTTGTGAGCCACTGAAGCCACAAAACCAGAGGAAGCTTAGATCTGATTTCTGTAGCACTCCAGCCCCATTGTCCTGCTCAACAAACTCTTGTATACTGCAGACACCCGACACAGAGAGTGTCCTAACCTCAGGAACCACCAGGACCCAAAGGGGACATGAAATATAATTATATCAGAAACACTCAACCGACAGACATATCCACATCTAACTTCTGAACTCATCAGCAGAAGACTTTATAAATATATACATAGATTTTTCATACTTTTTTCTCTCTCTTTTTTTAATAACTTCGTAAGACAAAACCATATTCAGAAAGTAAGTTATTAAACAATCCTCTACCACATGTACCATACTAATAAATGCAATATTAATGTTATATATGCTCACACAACTATAAAATACATAAAATAACATAGGAGAAGGCAAGAAGCGGACAATAACCCATAACAGCCCAATGCCAACTAAGACCTGCTAGCAGCCACAAGCAGTCAGGATAGACCATTAATCTGTCTCCAAGGTGTAGGCTGCATCTCACCACATGCAGGAATAGATCTGACTGCTCCTTAGCTGAATAGTCACTGCCGACATCCGATGAACCCTATCCCCAAATGTGACCTCCAATCCTGTATGTGCTGTGTATAGTGGAGCTGAAAGAGACAACATGCAGGCAATTAAAATCAGTTTTGATCCCAAAACGATGGAGAGTCAGCACCAATCGAAGTAAGAAGATGGAGACTATTAATTCTTTATTTTAGGTGAGTAATAAAAGGCCGACAGGTTTCGGATTAGCAGCACCCTTAACCAGTGGCCTCCTGGGATCAAGCCATGCACATCCACATTCATTTGTTCATGCAAAAGTGAGCTGGCTTTATTACAACAAAATTTTCTATTAATTAAAATCAGCCTTTGTAGTTCATTAAGTATAAAGTTTGGATGTCCACAGCAGATCACCTCAGTCCAAAAATTATCAGAATAAGAAATCAATGAATACCTCCAAGTAACACTGCCCCAGCCATCCCCTGTGAGGAAGGGGCCCACAAAAGAGGCTACTAAGAAGTTTTATTTATTGAAGCAGCCTACCATGAGGAGCAACAGGAGCCATGTAATCAACAGAGCAGTGCACCTGTGCCATCCCCAGCCCATACACCAGTCACTATACACTTACATCAATGCATAAAACCTGACAGTCAGATTGAATCTCCAACAATTACCAATAACCAAGAGCCCCAGCAGACTGGATATGATAACCACTGACTGAAGCCCCATATAATCTCTACATGACATCTACCATCTTAAGTAACACCTGAAGGTAATACACAAAATGGAGGATGAGCAGTGTAAAGATCAGCTGAGTGGTGGATGATAAGCACAAGGCAACAGGAGCAAAAGGTAATGACATTTAGAAAAGTGAACAGAATCCCAGTGTTTGGGGCTTAAATACTTCAGAGATGGGACTAGTGACCTGTCCACCATCGCTTCCATATACACAGCTAACATGAAATGATCAGACCATCACCATGTGCCTGCTCACTGCTAACATGGAGTACACGTACCCATCACTATAGTGTTCTGCACACAGAAGCATCTCTATCCAGCTCTAACCATGGAGATCCTAGGCAGATCACTGCATTCTATAAATGACCTGTATCCACCACTGTTAATATACAAGAAGGGAGAATCTGCTTATAGCAGCATCAGGGTACAACTTTGGGAACATGCAGGTGAAACTTTGTCCATAAAATATAAGTGTTCATACTGATCCTCATCTGTATGATGTCCCCAGTTCCTCTGTAATCATTCTCCATACTGATCCTCATCTGTATGATGGTCCCGCTCCTCTGTCATCATTCTCCATACTGATCCTCATCTGTATGATATCCCCTGCTCCTCTATCATCAGTCTCCATACTGATCCTCATCTGTATGATGTCCTCTGCTTATCTCACACCATTGTCCCTATTATATGTGTCTTCCCACCATGAGTAATATGTGTCTATATCTACTGCCTGTCCTCAGGCTGCTCCTCCTGTCACATTCCTCACAATCCTTATCAACCCAGAAAGCTGGAGACACCACATGGGGATGATAACACTGTTATTGTATGAAGTATGCGCCATGTCTGCAGTGTGTACACAGGAGTGAGGCAGATATATGAGGTGGATGGTATCTGAGGGGAATGCAATCCATTATGTATTATAGAGGACACCCCACTAACATCTCCTGATTACACTACACCCTACACTAGTACGTATTGTGAATGTGCTCAGTGCTGTGCAGTGATGCCAGTATTATACTTGCCTGATGCTGTACAGAAGTTACTTCCTTTCCAATCTGGTGAGAGAAAGAGAATAATAATAAGACAATAAAAACAATAAAACAGGAAATTACCTTATCTTCAAAAACTCCCCCTTCCCAATTGTAAGACACCCCACACTTAGACACTACTCTACTTCTAAAAGGGGAATCACCCCACATTTATGTACCCCTTTGACTTGTTCTTCAGGGTTTCATAACTATAGGAAATGTATACAGAAAGGAGATATGGTAAAAGATAAAATTTTGGGGTGAAAGTTCCCCAAATTTATCAGAAATTTTTAATAAAAAACTGTTTAGTGCTAGATAACAGGAAAATTCCTGTGACTTTTTGTAAATTTTGGGTTTATTTTGTTCCCGTTTTTTGATATTTTCCTTTGCTTGGGTTTTTGATTATTGTAACCCTTCCCTTTAAAGAAAAAATTCCCACATGTGTTTTTAAATTTTTTGGGAAAAGGGGTCCCATTTGGTGACATTAAAATAAAAAAAAAGGTTTGGGCCTAGAAAAACCAATTGTGACATTTTGTTTATGTAAATTTAAGTAAGGGTTTTACCCCTTTATACGGGTTTCGTTCCAAAAAAGTGTGATGGAAAACGAAAGATGGATAAGAGGCGGGAAAAAAAAAAATTTAATGTCCATTACATTATGTGTAAAAATGTAAAAATGGCATAAAAAAAACTTTGTAAGCGGTTTAAAAAAAAAAGATGAGGTGCCCTTTTGGCACCAACAAAAAATAGCTGTAGTGAATAAGGGATGGTTGTATATATGGTTTAATTGAATATGAAATTTTGGTATTTTTGTGAACAAAAGGGATGGAAAAAGGGGGGGTTTTTTGAAAAATTTGATTTTGATGAACTGTGAAAGATGGTTTACGAAGCGTTTTTTTTAAGGGGGGGTAAGTATTTTCTTTGCAATAAAAACCCTGGGACATCTTCTCTAAAACTCTGTGTGTGTTTTTCCCTTATTATCCTTCTGGGAAATTATTTTAAAATAGTAAGGGGTTTCCCAATTTAATTTTTAGACGGGTGTTTTCCTTTGGTTTAAAAACCCAGTGACTGAGAAAACATTTTTTGAAAAAAATTTAAAAAGGAACAGCACCAAATACAGAGGTTTGAAAAAAATACTTCAAAATTTGTTATTTCACGGGGAAACAATTTGCAAAAAAAGGAATTTTCGGAGACTTTTACTGGTCCTTTTTAAAAGGGGACCTTGATTAAAAAAAAAAATTAGAGGCACTGCTCTTTTCTGTGGATTTGTTTTGGCATTAAGTTCGCTTTACATTTACATATGTATATTTTTAACTGTATCTATAAATTTCGGTTTTCCCTTTTCCATGGGAAAAAAAAAATTAAAAAGAGGGGGGCCGCTCCGGGTGTAATTTATTTTCCCTTTTTTTCCCGGCTTTTGGGGCGCCCGGATTATAAGGGCTTTAAATTTTTGAGCGCCTGTTAAAGTCTTTCTTGGTTCTTTTAAAAGGGTGCCCCGGATTTTTTTAAAGGCCGTGGGCACAAAAAAATTTTGAAAAAAAAGCCCCAGCCCCCAAACCCGGGCCTTTTTTAAAACATTTTCCCCCAATAATTCTCAATTTTTTAAAGTTGTAAAAAGGTTCAATACATGTACTTTTTTCCCGTCCCGTATCGGGGGCTGATTGGGGCCCGAAAAACGGGTCGGTTTTTCCCAATGGCCCTTTGCCTTCCTTTAAAAAGAAGGGGGTTTAAAAAATTTCGTCGCGAAATAGTGTAACTTAGTGAAGCTTATTTGAAATTTTGGGAACTGATTTTGGAACGTATTTGGGCGGGAAAAACCCACGTGGGAAACGTTCTGAAAAACAGCCGTGTGAACCCAAAACTTTAGGAATGTTCATATGGTTATTTAAAGTATTTAGTCGGATTTTCGAAAGGTAAATACGTTCCGGGAAAAAGTGAAATCAATTTTTTAAAAAAATGTGCCCCCTAAGTGTTTACCGTATTTGGAACTGATTTTGCGACGGGTTCACCCTTCCCCCCTTCATTAAAAGGTGGTGAATCCCCTCCCGGGAAAAAATTCCCTGCACCCTTTTTTTTACGGGCCCGGATTGCGGCCGCATCCCCGGGGCCGGGAAAACTGGAAAAAGGAAAAAAAGGGTTCTGAACGACGAATGTTTTTTCCAAATTTAAAAACAATGTAAAACTGCCCGTTTTTTGTTTGTTTAAATGATTTTGCAAGGGTTTTCGGCCGAAATATTTGGGCCCCAAATCCATTTCGAAATAAAACTGTGGGGAAGAAAGGCCTTTGTTTACACTGATTTGCAAAGATTTGTAACGTTTCGGGGAAAGTTTTTTAGATTTGGGAAAACGTTTCAAATCGGTTTCAAAAAAGTGTACTAAGTTAGCTGTTAAAAAAGTTTGAAAAAAAAAACTCAAGTGAAGAATTGATTCAAAATAAGGCGCAACGGGGCTATAAGGGGTCACTTTCGATTTTGGGGAAAAAACTTGGAATTTTTTGGGGGCCCTTTAGTCCGAAAAAAAACGGTAACCCATTAAAAAAGGGTTTGAAAGAGCAATGATGTTTTTCTAACCCTTTTTGATTGGGGCTTAAACCCGGGATTAAAACTCCTTTTTGTTTGAAAAAAAGGGAAAATTGCGGCTTCTGTCTTCTGCCCTTTTCCCGGGGACCAGATTGTGCAGTTAGTTTCTAAAGGGCAATGGACACTCATTATTTTTCGGTGCAAAGCTAAATGGGTCTCATGTAACCTTTTTTCCAAAGGGGGGGAGTAAAAAGAAAATTTAACCGTTCAGAACAAATGGGAAACCTTGGGTTTCATGTAGACACCGGGGAACCCAAAAAAGAAAGTTTTAGGAAAAAAAAAACCCAGTTTTACAACCCCTTAAAAAGGCTTATTTAAAAAAAAAAAAGGGTTGATTATAAAAGAAACCCGCATTTCGTCTTTCATAAAACCCTTTTTCCAGGTTTATATAAAATGTCAAAATATTTTTTTTAAAAAAACCATCCCAATTTTTGTGTGTTAAAATGCAGATTTTCAGTTTCAAACCCATTAAACCCCGTTGTCTATATAGACCACCAGTATTCCTAAACAACAATTGTATACCCTTTGTACACTTCCCCTTTCTTTTTGGTTTTTTCGTTAATTTTAAAAAAGAGTGGGGTTTTTTTTTTTTTTTTTTTTTTTTTTTTTTGTGTTATTATTTTTTTTTTTATTTTTATACATGTAATTTTTTAAAAAAAGTTTTTTAAACCTTCTTTGTGTTTTAAAAGTTTAAAAAAAGAAAAGGGATAAAAAAATTTTTTTAGGAATTTTTGTGTTTTTATAGGGGCCCCTCGCAGGGTTTCCTTCCCGTCCTCAAGGGCCCCCCAACAGGTCAAATTTTCAGGATTCCCCCAGTATTTCACAGGTGAATTTTTTTACTGTCGGGCATTCTGCACAGGTGGGTTTTTAATTTTTGGTTTTGTGCATTCTGTGGGAGATCTGAAACATTTACCTTGGGGTTTGGGGGGTCTTGAAGGGCCCGGAGTTAAGAAACATCACTACAGGTTTTAAAAGGTGAAATGATAATGGAGTTTTGACACCTTCCCCTCTCTATCTTCAAAAAGTTATTTAAAGAAAGGGGTTTTGACATTTTTTTATGAAAACCCGTTTAAGTCCCCGTGTTGGGCAAAAGTTTTGTTTTTTTATAATAAATCTTTTTTATTTTATTAAGTTTTTAAGGGGGTGAACCCCCGGTGATTTTTTTTCACAAAAAACTCTCCTTTCGGTTCCCCGGTGTCCCGTTTTTACCCGGTTCCCGTTTGTTCAGAAACTAGGATTATTTCAATTTTTTCCCTAGAAACGCATGTATGAGTTGAAATTTGGAGCAGGCCGATGTCTGGGGGGGTTTTTACTAGACTTGATCTGGGCCTTCACCCCCTATATTTAAATTTCCCCTTTCCCCCCTTTTACCTGCACCCCCAAGGAAAAATCTCCAGAATCCCTCCCTTTCTCACTGTGGAAAAAATCTACTCCATTACTTTATTCCCTTTTTGTTTTGACTACTGTAAACCCCTTCTTGTTGGTCCCTTCCTCCCCTTAAACCTTTCCCCCCTTTCAAAATTTTCCTGGAAAAGCAGCAGCCGGGTTGGGCTTTCTTTCCCCCACTTACTTTATGCCTTACCCTGTGTTTTAGGGCCCCAAGGTGCCTTTTCAGTACAGAATACAAAAATAAAACTTCCCCACCCCAACCCCCCGTTAAAGGGTTCCCCCGTGCTGCAAACCCCCCTACATTCCTCCCTTTTTCTTTTCTTACCACCCACCCGTTTCTCCCCTCTGCTTACTGATTTAAAACTAAACCCCATCACCGAACCTCCCCCCTGCCCCCCCTCCAAAATTTTTACGTATTGCCCCGTTTTGGGAAAAATGTTACCCCCAAAAATGATTTAGGGCCCCCACTCGCAAACCCCCACCGTTTTAAGTGCGCTTTTTGGAAAAAATTCATTTCTTAGAAAAAGCCCATAAAAAATCCTAATTTTCCAAAACCCCAAATTTTTGTCAAAGGGTTCGTCACTTTCCTTTCACTTTGGCAAACCCCCAAAGGATTATCTGTATATAGAAAGTATGGTTGGGAAGGCGGTTCCCCCCCACTTTTATGGGTTTTACCCCTCTTTATGTAACAGGTTGGTCCCTTGTAAACCCAAAACTTGTCCCCCTTGTTTCAACCCCCAACCCTAAAGTTGTAAGCTTTGCGGCAGGGGCCCCCAATTTCAAGGGGTTTCATTTGTCAAATAGTTTTTTAAAAAAAATGGCTGGGTTTTTCTGTTTTTATTCCCTCCATTTTTTGTTTAAAATGCTGGGAATATGTTGGGCGCTATATAAATAGAAGGTTAATAAATTTGGGTTTTTTTTACACTAAAAGGGATTTCCCCCCTTTTCCCTTTTAGCTTTGCCTTTTGATTCCCCCCCCTTTTCTTGGATTGCATTCCCCTTTTCTTAAAAAGAGCTAAAAGTTCCCTTTAAAATTTTCTATCATAAAATCAGTGGGGTTTTTTTGGTTTGGGGTTTAAATTGTTTTTTTTTTTTTATAATGGCACCATTGTGGGTTTATATAATTTTAAAGGGAAAAAAATTTTTTGGGGGTGGATTTGGAAAAAAACAACAATTGGAACAATTTTTTGTCTTTTGTTTTAAGAGCTTTCATCATATGGTGCAAATTACATTTACTATAAAATTTTTTTAGGGGGTTTGGGGGTTTTTTTGGCCCAAAAAATGATTTTAAAGTAGTTTTCTTTTGCTTCCTACTTTCACACTTTTCCCAATTAAACCATTTCTTTTTTAAATATTATATTTTAAATATTGGTGTTTATGTCACCATTTCTGAGAACCATCGTTTTTTTTAATTTTCCATCAATAAAGCTAAATTTCTCCATAGTTTAGAATGGGTCCCTGTCGCTCCTATTCTGATTGGTTGGTTTATGCCGACCAATGAGAAGAGTTAAAAAAATTAGAATTACGGGTATTTCCCGGCAATTTTTCTATATCCCCCAAAAACCTCATGTAGCACGGTTTTGGCGACAAATGCGTTGTTCGGGATTTAATTGGGTTTATGTTTATAGAAGGTTTCAGTCTTTTACAGATGATATCTTAACTTAATAAAAATGATTTTTTTTTATCATACTCCATGACGCACGGCGTGAGCGCCGGATTGCATTGCGGGCAATCTCTCCATGATAAAGGGACAGTAGCTCCGCTTGATTGGCCGGGATAGCCAAGCCCCCGCTAGCTTCAGCCAAGTCAGCTCTTTTCTGCATTTTTTCGTATTTGAACTGTCCCGCCTTTTTATTTTGATTGGTCAAAACTTCTCCATAGGTTAGAATGGGTCCTGTCGCTCCTATTCTGATTGGCGAGATAGCCAAGCCCCGCTAGCTCAACCAATCAGCTCTTTTCTGCATTTTTACAGTATTTTGAACTGTCCCGCCTTTGAATTTGATTGGTCCATACTTCTCCCTAGGTTTTAATGGTTCACTGTCGCTCCTATTCTGATTGGCGGTTTATGCAGGGCCAATGAGAAGTGCTTTCAGAATTGAATTACTGTATTTCCGGCCATTTCAATATTCCTTTTAAATTTCCCGATGTTGCGCCGTTCTAGATTTTTGGAAAGTGATTTTATTTATGTATTTTTTAGTTTTGAAGGTTTGAGCTCTTTTTCTGATAATGTTTTACGCCGTTATAAAGGCAATTTTTTTGGAATCATACTCCATGCCGCATGGGCTGGAGAGCCGAGATTTCTCTTGATTCTTCTATATGTTTCCTTCATGTTCCGTTCTCGTTCACTTCGCTCCGCGGAGCTTTAGACCAGAATCAACCAGGTCTGCCTGTCGGAGCTGCCAAGCGCTGCAATGCGCCCCACTTTGCCGACTCGCGATCGTACTGTACATGCCTCGGAGTTTTCGAGTGTGCCGCGTCCTGCCCCGGCACGCCTACACTGCGCCCACACCGCGCCCATTTTCCGCACCTTCATGTGAGGCGCAGCCGAAAGTGGCGAACGCTGCGCTTAACATCGCATCCCTGCGTCCGACAGCGGATTCGGGCCGGGGAGGCGCAGGTTACGCCAAAAAACAGGCGAAAAGCCCGTTCATACATGTCGCCCATAGATTGTAAAGGACTGGAGTAGTAGATCCACTGGACCACTGCAAGCTGTGGTACAGGCCACACCAGGGAGCAGAGTCTAAATGGGTCCTGGTATTCACCTGAGCGGGATTCCACCAGATTGCTACCGTTGATGTGACTTGCTTGCGGTGGCAGCCGAGGTGCAACGCAGTACTCGAACGGTAGACAAACTCGTAGTCGGGGATGGGCCAGAAGGTCTGGGCAGGCGGCGAAAAATCGTGGTCGAAGAAGGTAAGCAGTTGGAACTGGTACACGGGAACAGCGATCCGGAACACAGAAAGGCTTCCTCGCATCGATATGAGCACAATGGATTCGGCAGGTACCTAATGGAGGTGGGGCCATTATATAGGACTAGCGGCCGGCATCAACCAATTATTGGCGCGCTGGCCCTTTAAATTTAGGAGAGCAGGCACGCACACACCTTAAGAAGCCCTATGGCCAGGTAAGTGGATGCGCCCGAGGGAGCGAGTGCATCCTCAGCCCGACATGCAGACCGCGGCACCACCCGCTCCAGGCACAAGAGGAGATGAAGGGGCATGAGTGCGCCCGCAGCCCAAACCGCGGGCTGTGGTGCCACTTGTGACATAGATGCTGCAGTCAGTAGTATTACTACACCCTCTAAGGAACTCAAGGGCAAGAAAGAAAGTAGCTTCCTCTGATCTTAGACATTGCAGCAGGGTGACAACTCTATGTTGGCTCCTTTGCCCACATCATACTTGTATAATGAATTGTGGGCAGGACTTCTTGACAGCATTGTCTGTATATGAAAGATGTTTTTAAGATTTAACATGAAATACGTTTATATTAACAGACTCTTTTTGTAGTGTATAAAACGCAGCAAATATTTATAACACATATTCATTACTATGAAGACTATGCAGTGGCAAGAGCAAAACTATATAAAAATTAACCATTTCCTGTGTTACAAATAAGAATAGCAAAACCAAAATGAAAAAAGCATAAAGATTAACTATGTTAATAAGTTAAATAAAGCCGATTTTATTGAATATACTTGTAACAACATATTTTATGACTTTAATGTTATATTACTTTTTTGTTCTGAGAAATGCAAAATACAAATACTTGCAATTATGGAAACCTCCTGAAGCTTAATTCAGTTAAACAAGTTTATTAGGTCATTCATCAAAGTCTTCTTGTGGTAAGAGACCTGAATTACTAATACAAACAACGAAGAAATAGATTTTTGGGTTGAAATGTTGAAAGCTGAGAATGTTTCTTGCAACTTTTGGCCTTGCTTATAGTGGTACCAATTTAGATGCTGATATGATCTTTGGCGAATTTGACCTTAACCCCTTAATGCCAAAGCTATTTTTGTTTGCTTTGTGTGGGACATATTTTTTTTAATCTACATTGACGTGTGGGGACTTAATTTTTGCAAGACAAGATGTACTTTTTAATGGTACCACTGACCATAACATATAATGTATTGTGTTGGAACATGAAAATACAATTCTGTAAGTTGATACCAAACTATTAGATTTTTTGTTAGGTTTCATTACTTTAAAAAAAATATATATTTTTTATTTTTTAAATATGCATTGCAGAACCATTTTCTGAGACTAATAGCTTTTTGCCTTCTCCATGCACCTGGGTGAGAGCTCATTGGCTGAAGTTTAATGGTCCCTTATTGGGATGCAGGTGACATTTTGATCACTCACTCATGCAAAATGACCAAAGAAAACACAAACTTAGTGTTGAGAATTTGTTTTCTACTGTTTTCACTGTATGAAAAATGTTGCTATATTTTATTAGACATGACTTTTACGGACACAGTGATACCAACTGTACCTACTTTTATTTATTTTATTATTCTTTATGTAAGATTGCAGAAGGGGGGTGTTTTGAGTTTTTTTTTTACTTGTACTTCCCCTAAGGCATAATATAGCAGAACAGAGTTCAATAATGGCTCTCCTACTACTCCCTGTTTATGGTAGGATATAACAGGAGTATTAATATGACAACTGATTGTCGTTGGGGGACAGATTGTGAACCAGAATAGTGCATAGTGATGTTGACTAATCCATTGCTACAGACATGTATGCCTCAGCATCTAAAGAGTTAAAAGAGTCAGACAGGACCTATCTCCAATCCCAGTTATTAGCAGCATGTCCCAGCTGACATTAAAAGACCTTACCTGTTGTATATAGATAGTGCTCAGCAAGTTAACACATTCCATACACTCTTACCGACTGCATGAAATAACTATACATTATGTGTCTGTAAGGTGTTAAAAATGATTTTCTTACAAAGGTAAATTATGGTCTATAGTCATTTTCAGAATGAATGGGCCATATAAAGTGTCGCTTAAACAAGTTCAATTTGACTGTAGTTTGGAAGGACATATCAAAATATTTGTGATTTGAGACGCCACAAACCCAAATCCTATTTAACTGTAGCCCAAAATCTAACCCTGCTCTAAGCCTAACCCTACTCTAACCCAAACCCTAACCTTAGTTCAGGGCTATGGCTAAGGCTACAGTTAGGGAAAGTATCAGGGCTAGGACAAGGAATTTTTTTTTTTTTGTGACCTCTGCCACAATTTGGTTCGGGCCAATTCCAATCACTGACATATGGGTTAATTTAATTGTGTCCCGAATCCGAAGTGTAACACTAGCCATAACACTATTTAAGAGCTGCAGCCCCTTGATATGCACCTTTGCTTCTGGCTGTCCATTGTGCTAGCAGTTGGGGCATAGTTTTGATCTTTGAATCCAGTTGAGATGTAGAGACGGCAAAGTAACCTGGGTCCATTTGTTTTCAGGATCAGCAAGGGACTCAGAATTCAGATTCCTATAGCTCATAATGTTTTCATACACACAATATATATGCCACAACACCAAATGATGGGATTACCTATTTGATAGTTTACATACACAGCAAAAATAGTACAGGGACCCAAAGAATCTGTGTTATAGAGTCAATAACACTCTTTGTGGCTTCAGAGAAACACATCTCTGTAATACACTATGCAATTGAGCTTGCCATGTTATTTTCTCATATAAATCGGAGGCGCATGATGAAATAGTATGGAAATCTATAAGTACCATAATAAGAATCTAATATAATGTGGATTTTTCATTAAATCCTGATTCCACAATTACAACGTTATTTATCCTTAGTAAATTGTATATTTATTAAGCAGTCCACCAGATGTTTCCAATGTGTTCTCAAAATGGCACACCTATAGATAAAAAAAGCCAAGCTACTAAACTATGTCAAATTGCAGCTAGTGAAGCTCTCCATTTCCTTTAAAGGCATAGAAGTGCAGAAATCCTTTGTAAATTAGTTACACAGAATGCAGCTTGATAGTCATGTCCTATTTTACTAACACAGTTTGCCATCATGTGGAAACCTGATGTGCGGTAATTGCAATGATTTATGTATCCCAGTGTACTAAAGGTTTGTAGCAAACAACAGGATTGAGGGAGATAGAAATAACATGCCATCCGAAATTCAAAAATTGAATAAAAAAATAGGTACAGGCCTTAACACAAATCTTCACCAAGTCCAGATAAGAAAGGAAGCTAAATGATGAAAAAGTGTTCCTATAGGCACCCAGTGTTGGACTGTGGTCCTGGAGCCATCAGGGGATTTGATTTTTTTGGATGCATCAGTGAAGTTGATTCTTGGAGCCCACCAGTAGAGTTGATTATTGGGGCCTACCAGTTGAGTTAATTGGGGCCCACCCAAAAGCTAATGTGCATAACTGCAGACACTGCACATGACTCTTGCACTCTGCATCTTGCTTTCTGTTTCTTTGTCTCTGCCTTTGTTTCTAAAAAGTGGCACCAATCTTGCCATGCCCAGGAACCCTTGATGTCCATCAACCGACCAGAGATTTCCCTTGATCTCCTTTAGGCCAGTCTGAGCCTGAAGACACCCTAAGTGTAAAATCACTACTTCATCCTGCATTTCTCCCCGTTCATTTTTATAGGTGTTACATAAAAATCTGATGGAGAGCGCTCTCCCCATTTACTGATGTCTACTTGTAGTGGGCTACGAACTAACCTCAGAAAATAGGGAAAGCACACTCGCTCAGCTACAGTTTATTTGGAACTCCCATAGAAATGAATAGGGAGAGCCGTGCAAATACGGCCATCTCCCCATTCTGGCTCTTAGTAAGGTATGAGCTGGACTTGGATAAGCTTTTCCAAGATGGCAAAACTCTTTTAAATAATTTAGAAATCTAAGAAATATTATAAAGATGTTAGTCAACAGTTTTATACCTAGCTAGAATATTTAATTCTTCTAATACATCTTAGAGGTGTAGGGCCAGGAGTGTAACTACCAGGATAGCAGATGTAGCAGCTGCCCCAGGGCCTGGGTTCTTAGGGGGGCCGAAACCTGGGCCAGCTGCTAGTTCTTCTGCATAATAGTTCACTGCCAGCAGGGCGGAGCTACAGGGCCCAGCGCATACTACCTCTGAACGCCCGGGTCCTCCGACCAGATCATTCAAAGGCAGGACTGCCCGGTGTTAGCAGTGCGGAGTGCCACCGGCTTGGCAGACCTTATGCCTAGCAGGCGCCAGCCCGCAGTGCTGACATGAGCGGCGTGATGATGTCATGTCATCGCACCACCCGCGCCGAGCACAGACTGACTGGGAGCTGAGCTGCTCGCGTCAAGGGACCGTGGGACATTTGAGTAAGATTTCTTATTGTTTTTAACATTAATCTAGCCTGACTGAGCCCTGCCTGACTATATATAGCCCCTATAGCCTACCTTTAACCCTGCCTGCCCGACTATATATGGCCCTTATAGCTACCAAGACCCTGCCTGCCTGAATATATATGGCCCCTATATCTACCTAGAGCCTGCCTGCCTGACTATATATGACCCCTATAGCTACCTAGACCCTGCCTGCCTGACTATATATGACCCCTATAGCTACCTAGACCCGGCCTGCCTGACTATATACGGCTGTTTTAGCTACCTAGACCCTACCTGCCTGACTATATATGGCCTTTATAGCTACCTAGACCCTGCCTGCCTGACTATATATGACCTGTATAGCTACCTATACCCTGCCTGCTGACTATATATGACCCCTATAGCTACTTAGACCCTACCTGCCTGACTATATATGACCCGTATAGCTACCTAGACTCTGCCTGCCTGTCTATATATAGCCCCTATATACACTTAGACCCTGCCTGCCTGACTATATATGACCCCTATAGCGACCTAGATCCTGCCTGCCTGACTATATATGGCCCTTATAGCTACCTAGACCCTGCCTGCCTACCTATATGGGGCCCTATACTCTACCTAAACCCTGCTGGTCTGCATGGGGTTCCTATTGTAACCTAGACCCTGCCTGCCTATACAGGGTCCTATAGCCTACATAAACCCTGTCTGCCTATATAGGCCCCGATACCTTATCTAAACACTTCCTGTCTACCAATCTGGTGTCCACTATAACCTAACTAAACCCTACCTGCCCATATGGGGACCTTCTAAACCTTGCCTATCTGGGCCCTCCTAAAGCCTACCTAAACCTTGCCTGTCTAAATGGGCACTGTATAGCCTAGCTAAAGCCTGCCTGCCTATTTGGGGCTCCCCATAGCCTATTTACCTACCTACCTACATGGGCCCCACCTATAGCCTATCTACCTAGCTACCTGGGGCCCACCTACAACCTAACTGTGGCCCATCTACTGTCTACTTAACAACCTGGGGCCTAGTTACAGCCTACTTAGGGCCAATCTACCTACCTACCAGTAGCCTGTCTACCTAACTGAGACCTGCCTAACTACTGCCTACCTACCTAGGACTAATCTGCCTACCTACCTGGGGCCTATTTACTGCCTACCTACTTGGAGCCTACTAACCTACCTACCTACTTAGGGTCTACCGTCCTATCTAATGGAGTCTACCTACCTGGTAATATGATTCTGAGCGGTACAGGCCATAGCTGTAACACAATCTCCCGGGGGTGAATCCTCTGTTCCTTCCCTCTAGGAGACTGGGCCACTAAGCTATGGCCTATATCCCTCTGCCACCTCTTGGAAGTTTGTACAGAGGTGGGGGGCAGGGAGTGAGATGCTGGAAACTGAGGATTCTAAGATATTTGTGTCCAAATCTGCAGGGACGAGTGGTGGCCGGGAGAAGTCATCATGGCAGTCTGGACCAAATGCAGAACAAAAGGGAAAGTCAACGACTCGCCAGAGAAACGTCACCTGTGAGTCACAAGATGTAACTGTACTGCAATCACTTATAAATCTGTAGAGTCTGTGTACACTGGTATCTACAGCTACATGGTCCCTGTATGGTGGTAATATACAGTCTGCAGAGCCTGTGTACACTGGTAAATACCACTATATGGTCACTATATTGAAGTAATATAGGTCTTTGTATACTGATCTTTATTCAGTAATAGTATAGGGGTATTATTCAGTGACTATGTGGTGATAATTTTTGGTTGTGTTCATATGTAGTAGCATTATTGGTAATGTTGGTCTTGATATAGTAGGATTTTAATGGTAGCAGTATGATGCTGATATGTATGGTGAGGTATTTGCCCCTTGCATTATCTAGTAACTGCATGTCCCGGTAAATGTTTGTGGTCAGGGAGGCATGGGCTAAAGCGGCCCCATCCAAAAGTTTGCTATGGGGCCCAGGCTTCTCTAGTTACACCCCTGTGTAGGGCATTAGGTTAACTCAACACTTATGGTGAAAATGTAACTCAATACTTTTTACCAATTGCTTTCATTGATGTGTGGACTCCTTAGCTCTCATTTCCCAGCTTACATTATGTTCAATTGATTATAACCAGTTTCTGCAGATAACGTACATAGGACTATCCTTAATCATATGTAGAAGTCAGAACCAAAATAGCAATGTGCTGGAAAAATGACAAGATCCCATTATGAGAGGAAAAACTAATAAGTGCTGTTTGTCTCTTTGTTGGTTAAAATGTAAACATAACATCACTTTACAATAAAATGTGATATGACTCCTCATAGTATCTCCTATCTGTATCCTAGACTATTGACACTAAAGGCATCATGTATGAACATGGCATTGACAGGACAGTTCTAAATAGCTTTAAAGCAGTTTAGAATGTGCCAGTATGTATGAACCTGTTCTTTTGCATGTCATACAATTGGTGCATCGTAGGGGTAAACCTGGTGCATCATTGCATAGTAACAAAAAGACTCCACAGATTCCTGACAGCTAGGGCCATGCTTACTGATGTAAATTTTTATACTATATTAAGTCAAATAATGTGCTAATAGCATAAGATGAATATAAACATATAAAATTAGTGTTTAATTAAATAAAATAATATATTTTTACACTTAAATAACATTAAAAGGGTTGTCTCACTACAAAGATCATAGTTAAAATTGAGGGGACCATAAGCAAACTGCAATGGTTTATGAGAACGCACTTATGTGTGCTTAGCAATTCAGATCAGAAGGAAAGAAAAAACAGAGGGACACTATGTGAAGTATGCAAAAACAAATATACAAGTGATTTTTAATAGGTATGCTCACCTAGAGATGTTGTGCGTATTACTATAGAGGCACAACACTCATATGCACTTGGTCGGCTCTATCCGAGCCTCTGAACGGCAGCCGCTGGTTCTTTACTCCAGAGCCAAGTTTGCAGCAACGGGCACAAGCAGTGGAGGGATGCAAAAAAATGAACCCGGCTCCCAGTTCTAGGATAAAAACCTTCTCTCGAAGACGAGGGTATTAATTAAAAAGGTTATTTATTCTTTAAAAGAAAAGTTGGTGAGCAAAGGGTATTAAGCCTTTTTTCACTCTATAACACTCTAAAGTAACGCGTTTCGTGCCGGGACACAGCGCTTCATCAGACACGAGTGATACAGTAACTAGAACAAACATCAGGTATAAATCAGAAAAACAATGGAGTCATTGGTTATCAAGTTACCCATTGACTAGAATTGTAACTAGTAAACATGAAAGGCACTTGCAAGAAAAGTAACAGGTGTAAAGAGCGGGAGATGCAAAGTGTAGTGTCAGAGCAAAAGGTGATTGGTTGAGAAGGAGTGGTAGAAACAATTCCACCAATAGAAATCAAGAGAAGAGCTGAGACCTACAGTGATGGAGATACAGGGATGCGCTACATAGACTATAGTGCGAAGAGTGCTGATTGGTGGGAAGAAGGAGGGAGGACCAATGATAGGGAAGGCGGGAGGCTTAACCCTTTTAAAGACCGCGACCGTCTTTTGACGGCCCGTGCGGGGCTTTCGTCTGCAAACGACGTCTTTTGAGGTCGCTGCAGGGCATCGGGGTTTGCGGCGCCCGGGCCCAGCTGCGCTGGATCGGGGCTGAACTACACGCCCCGATCCCAGAGCATGTCCTGCAGGCTCGGGGAGGGAGGAAAACCTCCGAAAAACCCGATGTTTTTAACCCTTTGATTGCGGGGGTGCTTTAAACCCGTGACCCACGAGCCCGGGAACGCTCACGTAGCTCGGGGGGCCTAGCGTGGCCCCGAGTTATCTTGTATGAAGCCAGTGTTAGGACCACTGTGTGCGTCCTAACACTCCCTGGTCAGATGACACAGTTTCATTATTAGATATATAATAGTAAAACTTTACAAAGTGAAAAAAAAAAATTAAAAAAAATTTAAACAGTTCCCCCTTCATGGGAGTAAAAAAAAAGTACAAAAAAAACATAAAAGTGTAAAAATAAAAAAAAAAAAAAAATAATAAAAAAAAAATAAATTTTTAAAAAAAAAAAATTGTACAAAATTACACGCAAAAAAAAAACCTAACTTTTTTTGTACCACACGACCGTAATAACCTTAGAATAATCAACAATTTTATTAAGTGTAAATTTAATGGTGTAAAAAAAAAATGAAAAAAACAAAAAATATTTTGGAAAAAAAAAAAAAAAAATATGCAATTATTTATAAGTGTACTTAAACTTTTCCCTTATAAAGTACAACTGTTTTGAAAAAAACGACCTCACCCAACTGCCATTAAAAAAATAAAAAAGTTACAACTGTTTAAATGAAAGGAGGCCAAACTAAAAAAATGTTCTGGTCATTAACTACTTTCAGGCGTTCGGCTTAAGGGGTTTAAAGGGGTTTTGCCACTATGTAATGTTGACGTGGGATCCTCCAAAAGGGGTTTTTAATCACTTTTCTAAATATATGTGATTACAAAAATTGCAGTCTGAGAGAGCTACAGCCTCCTTACATGCCCTTGGGTTTAAATTCAAAGTTTGTATTAGATACGGCCTGACAAGAGCTGCTGGACGGCTTGCGCAGAGAGAGCTTTTATTGATGAGATGAGCTGTAAAAGTTTTCAAGGGCCACCGGGTAGCAATATGTTTTCTTTTGTATACAGAATAAATAGTTGTAGTGTGATTAGATCCCTGCTTTATCTGATGACAGAAACATGAAGGAGCTTTCAAGCTGCTGAGGAGAAAAAAACTGTTGTCTTTTGTATAACAGAATCCACAAGTTGCAGTTTGATTATTTCAGTAAATTATGTCACACGATCCCTTATTGCAGCTTTGTGCTCTGGCTGTGTGTGTCTCTCTCTCTTTCAGCTCCGTGATTTGTTTACATTAGCTTCTTAGCAGATAAGGCTCCTCCTGGCAAAACCCCTTTAAGACGTGGAGGGAAGGATGAAGCATCCAATCAAAAGAGGAGCTACACGGGCCCATGTAACCGTATGGGGAAAAAGTAAATCGATCAAACTACGGGCTACCATTATCATTAGGTTCATTCAATGTAGAAGAACGCATTGATGCTGATTGGGCCAGAAGAAAAAGGGCTTGGCAATATTAACCAATGAAGTGGTGAGAAGAAGAAGCAGCAAGTTTAACCATGGAAAAAGGACGCAGTACTGAAGAACTGTGTATACGAGATGAGCGCAATGGCTCTGATAGAGAATAGAGCACCTGAGAAGTATACCGCAGTTTCACACAAAAAATAAGAGAGTGGTTAGGTTATAATATACAACATAATACTAAAATTTATAAAGCAGAAAGTGCATAAGTGCTAACAGAGATATGTAAATATATTAATAAACACTGTTGGTTATTTAAAAAGACTGGTGTTGATGAAAACTTCATAATAATAAAACGTATATAAAAAAACATATGCCAAAAAAACTGATAAAAGATGATAATAGCTGGATGCTGAAAGCAAAGTAGAATATTATATATACAACTTAATAAATTAATTCCACTAACACGTTCAGTCCTTTCGAGTTGATAGACTCTAATTTGTACATCCAGAAAGTTTATTTTCTTTGTAAAAGTTGGAATCTGTTCATCGCGCCCTTTGGGATTTGGTCGATTGGGATAATTTTCAATTGTGCAAAGTCTCTGTTATGTTTCTCATTGAAGTGTTGTGATACACTCTGCTGGGGATCTCCTTTCTTCACGCAAGCACAGTGTCCGTTCCATCTCATATGCAGAGGTTGTGGTTCGTGTGTCTTGTATATTAGCAGCCGAAGATTTTTGGGGTTTCTTTTTAAGAAAGCGTGACTGTGTCAGTTTTTTTTACTTTGCATCTTGCATCTTTTAGTAGTTCTAAAGGATATTGTTTCTCCAAGAATCTTTTTTGGAGAAGGTCAGATTGTGTTTCAAAAGTGGCATTGTGCGTACAATTTTTACAGATTCGTCTGAATTGACCATATGGAATATGGAATATTAGTCAATTCACATAGAGGTCGCAGAAGGGAGCGTGGACAGCATGTAGAAGCAGCAGCATGCACGGACATGAGAAAGAGAGAGAGACAGAGAGAGAAAGAGAGAGATGTACTATGCAGTCCCATGTAAACCACTTGGGGACAATGTACATCTTAATATTTTTTGATCTTAAAGGCCAATAGTTTAATAACTGCAGGATATATCATGTGTGAGAGAGATGAAAGAGGACCCCTTTTGGCCTCATGTGCAGTCCGTGTAAATCTAAACAAGAGAACACAGCTAACAAAGCAGTCTATGTATATTTGTCGCCTGCAAATCACATACAGCGAAAACACAGCTGTACTGTGCAGCCCCATGTAAGTCACTTTTACAACACAAATGTGCAGTCCTACGTAAATCACTTTTGTGACACAATGTTTTATTCCCCCTAAATAACAGACAGAGAACACATATGTACTATGCAGTAACACGTAAATCACAAACAGAGAGAGAACAGAGCTGTACTGTGTAGACCCACATAAAACACAGCTGTACTTTGCAGTCCCACAGGTGTATGGTGCAGTCCCACGTAAAAAAAAACTTTTGTGAGACAGATGCGCAATCCCATGCAAACCACTTGTGAGACAGATGTGCAGTCCCATGTAATCACAAACATATAAAGCGTATAGTTTTGATCTGCAGAGGTCAGAGGTTTAATAATCTGTAAGATATATCACTGTGTGAGAGAGACAGAGAAAAAAAATCACCCATCTTTCCAATAGTCCTGAATGTCAAATGTCCATTCTAGTTACAAAGTATGTAAAGAGAGCAAGAAACACTATCCAGTTAAACTTAGCTTTTCACTTCAATTCCAATGACAGCTGAAAACATCTCCCTTCCCCCAGCTCACACAGAATGAATCATCACGTGCACACTTTTTGGTTCCATTGATACAGATACGTGTGGTGCAACATGCTGGCTTACAGCCTATTATGCCACTACTATTCGATTGGTCAGGCTGTCCAGCACTTTTTAAATCACTACATTGATTCATCTCACCTCAGTCCTGTTTTCTTGGTTTCATTTTGAATTTAGGGGGCGTGTTTACTGGCTTCTACTAGGCTGCAGTAGAAGCCAGGTCTGTAGCTATAGAAACCAGTGCTAGCAGCCTATCAGGAGAGCTCAAACAGTGTGTAGCTATAGCGACCTGAGGAGCTGATGCAGCCCATACAAGAGGGGATATCTAGGAATAGGTAGGATACTGTTAATGGACATATATTACAAAGTGACTTGTTTTTGCAGGATCTTTAACATAAAAAGCAATCCTTGTAGTGAGACAACCCCTTTAAGCCTTAAGCCAGCATGGTGCACCACACGTATCTGTATTAATGACACCCTTTTGTATTGCCTTATCTATATGCAATTATAATACCAGCAACCACCCCCTTCATACATAGAAGGTGTGTGAGTGGTTGTCTTATCAGTATTTTTGCATTTTTGGAATCTCCCCATGTATTATACTGTGGCTTTTCTCCATACTGGTGTGAACAGGTATCAACTCAATGTGCAGTTTTATTATTTAATAGTCCCCCTAGTGGAGGAGTGTGTGAGCTACTGCTCAGCAATTACCTGCACCTGTATATCTTTCCCAAGTAGCACAGGAGCTTGAGTTGCCTAATACTGGGTTCAGTCTCCAGTCCAGCCATTGAGCTGTAAGTATCATCTGTGTTGTGTTTTTGAGTAAATAATGTCAATTTTTCTGTAAAATACACCAAAAAAATGTTGCAGCCCTAATGGGACATGTCACCCTTAGTCTCTAATCATGTCAGAATACTGGTGCAGCCCCGCTCATACATGTTGCCTGTCATGAGTAGCGCCTCAGCCTCTACACCCTCGCTTGCGCCCGAGTCGAGCGGTGCCGCGGTCCGCATGTCGGATCGCGGGCGCACTTACTCCCTTACTCCCATTCACTTACTAGTCCACGCTCCTGCTTCCCTGCGTCTGTCTGCCAGCCGGTGCACGCGGCCCCCCTCCTTAGGGCTTGTGCGCGCCAGCTCTCTCAATTTTAAAGGACAGCATGCCAGTAATTGGTTTTGCCGACCGCTGACCCTATATAAGGGATCCACCCGGAACTTCCTTGCCGAATCCATAATGCCCTTTACCTATGAGAGGTAGCCTTACTCTACTCCGGTTTGCCGTTCATGTGTACCAGTCCAGTCTGCTCTCGTTCTCTGACCGCAAACCTTCGCTGCCTGCCCCGACATTCTGGCCTGACTCCGACTTTGTCTACCGTTTCTGTACCGCGTTGCTCCTCGGCCACCTCCGCAAGCAAGTCACATGAGGGGTAGCGACCTGGTGGAATCCCACCGCGGCAATTCCATCCCGCCCGCGGCGGGCTCTGGTGAAAACCTTGACCAAACTTAGACTCCACTCCCTGGTGTGGCCTGTACCACTGCTTGTAGCGGTCCAGTGGATCCACTACCCCGGTTCGTTACAGTTGGATTTGGCCATGGATCCCACCAACATGCTATTGCCTAGTGTAGAAGACCTGACATCCATCGTTGCCCAGCAATCTCAGCAGCTGGCGCAACAGTTAGATCAGCTGACGGCCATGATGCAGCAGCTTATCACCTCTCAGCGAAAACCTCCGCCACCTCCTACGGCCGTTCCAGCTCTTGCCGTCTCTACTGCCCTTGTGGGACCCAAGCTCCGGCTGTCGATCCCCTCTAAGTTCGACGGTGACCCAAAGCTCTGCAGGGGATTTATTACTCAGTGCTCCATGCACGTGGAACTGATGGTCGACCAGTTTCCGTCCGAACGGTCAAAAGTGACGTTCGTACTCAGTCTGCTCTCGGGAAAAGCTCTGGCTTGGGCTACACCACTCTGGGACAGGGGAGATCTGGTGACGGGCGACCTGCAGGCCTTCTTCAAGGAGTTCCGTTGTGTCTTTGAGGAATCTGCATGGGCATCTTCAGCTGAGACCACACTCCTGAGGCTGTACCAAGGGGATTCCTCAGTGGGCGATTATGCCATTCAGTTTCGCACCCTGGCCTCTGAGATAACCTGGAATGAGGCCGCACTTTACACAACCTTCAAGAAGGGTCTCTCCAGCAGGGTAAAGGATGCCCTGGCTGCAAGGGATCTCCTGGCATCCCTGAGTGAGTTGATCCATCTGGCCACGCGTATTGATGTGCGCTTCGCTGAAAGGCAAGAAGAGCTCCATCAGGAACGTGACTCTGTCTGGCCTCGTCGGCTCCCTAGCTTGGCTACAGTATTCCAGAATCCTCCTCTGCCACTTCCACAGCACTCCAGCGAGGAGCCCATGCATGTGGACCGTGCCCACCTCTCGGAACAGGAGCTGTCCCGTCGGCGCGCAGAAAATCTGTGCCTGTATTGCGCCAGTTTGGAGCACTTTCGGCGAGACTGTCCGCTTTGTCCATGTTCGGTAAATGCACACATCTGGGCTACGTTGGAGAGGCATCCCTAGGTGTGTGTAGTCCACCTCCACATCTAAACATGCCGGTGAACAAGGTGTCTAGCTCCGCAACCCAAGTCCAAGTTCCTGCCTTCCTGGATTCCGGTTCTGCCGGGAATTTCATATATGCCGCTCTGGTGTCGAAACTTCACCTCCTGGTGGTTCGTCTTAAGAAGCCCCTGCTCATTTCCTCTGAGTGGAGAGGTCCTGCACGATACCATCCGATGTCACACGGAGCCAGTTTCGATGCACGTAGGGGTGCTCCACTGTGAAAAGATCTCCTACGTCGGTGGTCCTGTTGGGTCTACCGTGGCTTCAGCATCACTCTCCTATTTTGGACTGGAAGTCACGCGTTGGGGACAAGACTGCTGGCTCCGTTATTTTGTGGCACTTTGCCCGGTGCACACCACATCACCACCAGCATCCTCTAAACCCCTGCCAGAGTTGCCTGCTGAGTACCAGGACTTTGCCGACAACTTCTCCAAAAAATAGGCGGAGACGCTCCGGTAATTGGTTTTGACGGCTGTTGACCCTATTTAAGGGCTCCACTCCTGGAACTTCCTTGCCGAATCCATAGTGCCCTTTACCTAAGCGAGGAAGCCTTATTCTACTCCGGTTTGCCATTCCTGTGTACCAGTCCCATCTGCTCTCGTTCTCTGACCTCAAACCTTCGCTGCCTGCCCCGACCTTCTGGTCTGACTCCGCCTCCGACTTCCTCTACCGTTTCTGTACCGCTTTGCACCTCGGCCACCTCCGCAAGCAAGTCACATGAGGGGTAACGACCTGGTGGAATCCTGCCGCTGCAAGTCCATCCCACCTTGTAGCAGGCTCTGGTGAAAACCGGGACCAACTTAGACTCCGCTTTCTGGTGTGGCCTGTACCACCGCTTGCGGCGGTCCAGTGGATCCACTACTACTACTACTTTGTTCTATACGAGCAATGCTTTAAATGTAGATCTGTTTGACTACAGTATATAATAAACAGTCAAGTCACATTACTAGGAATCCTTTCAGCGCATAAATCATAAATAAACCCTATTAATGTGACTGAACTTTAAATTATGTTTATTTTTTGTCCGATATCCCTCTCTGTTCCGACTACCAGACTTCTCTTTATTTTCTAATTATTCACTATGTATAAGGTATGTTCCAGCATCATCCATTAAAAACCAAAAATTTGTATTATATCTTCATAGTAAAAAAGTGTAGATACAGCAGTTTGGTATAAAAATACTGAACGAAACACACTTATGCTTTTCGGGCAAACCTTGCCCTTGTTCACAACATAATGTTATGTTTATGCTGTGAACAAGGGCAAGATTTGGCTGAAACATGTAAGCGTGTGTTTCTTTCAGTATTTTATACCACATTGCTGTATCTACACTTTTTTACTATGAAGATATAAAAAATTTTTTGTTTTTTTTAATGGCTGGTGCGGGGTTATACTTTATACATTGTGGATACTTTGACTTTGGGACCATCAGCTTCTGATATTTGATTGTGTCTGTATTTTACTACCACGTCAGCCTGCACCTATGCTTGTTTTTTCTTAAAAAAAAAAAAAAAATCTTTTTGGATGTGCAGACCAAACCTTTTTTTTTTTGTAGACAATGGATTATATCTAGATCTGAACTGTTAAAAAGATACCAATACTATACATTGGTCCTTCAAGCTACTCAGGATATATTTTCATCATACAATGGTCTTCCCTGGGATACTGCATTATGAGTACAGTTTCAAGATACAATGTCCCAGATACTAATCCAGCTAATTATCATGAATATTTTACTAGCAAAACACCTGTATTAGGGAAGAGCATGTAGTGATTGGTGGTCTAGTAGTACCTCTCTACAGTACAGTGCAGTACTAAATGATCTGAACCACTCTTTACAGGTGCCAGGATGAGCAGCTCCTTTGGGCACCAGGTGAGGGTCCCCTTTTAATTTTTTCTGGTACTCTGTATATAAAATACATGACCTAAAGAAGCTCCTGTCCTCAAAATAGAAAGTAATTTCCAGCCTTCTGGCTGTTATATGCCATGACTTGCATTATCTGCATAACTTTTTTTATTTTCATTTTACATTATGTTGGTGACATTTTGAGGCTTTGGAACCAATTACCTTAGATTTATGGTTTCAACCTATATATGGAGTATATATGGTGTATATGGAGTGTATATGGAGTTCTTACTTTCCCCTGCAACTAGTATCTACTGAAAGAAAGAAATAATACAAAGAATTAAAAATGCATTTCTTTTTTTTTACCTTTATCATAGTAAAATTCCAGATTTTTTTTACATCCTAATTGTTGGGTTGAATATGCTTCATCAGTCTTAATTTTCCTCCTCCCAAGTTAAATTTGCCTTTTCTTTACATCTTTAAAACCCAAAAAATTTACTGCCCCGTTTTCCCTTTTGTTACTTTTTGTTTCTTTACAAGCTTGATTTCTCATGAAATCTTATGATCTGAAATTATTTCTTTTTCAGTTGACCTTTAGCAATGACTACCATTGTGAGTCGTAATTTGCAACTCCAATCTGGAAGATAGCTAATTTTTCACCCGTTTGAATCCGCCTTACTTTGCTGTTAATAAATGTGACATATTTCACCGCAGTGAAGATAGATATTTTTCTAACCAACAGATTTATTTCATAGTTTTGTAGTATTCTGAACTCAATTTAGTGCAAAATTTTATGTGTACATCAAAAAATGTTATATTTTTATTTTTCATGAACCCAATAGTTCATAGTTGATAAATATCTGTTGCAAAATTCCTGATAGCAATGTGTAATTCATAACACCAAATGACAGGAAATAAAACATATTTCATAATATTCAGTAAAAAAGAATTTTTAATACCCCATATAAAAAGACAATACCCATGTTTTTCTACTTTTGACATGAAATCAAATAAACCTTACCCTTTTTTTTAGTCAATTGGATTACCAAAATTATTTTATTTCCCAAATCCCAGAATAATGAGAGAGATATTTTTTTAAGACATTTTTTTATTACTTCTGCAAAGTCAAAAGTTTACTACACTGGTTTCTATCCCTTTAAAAAAATTTGAAGCCCCTTGATTATGCATGTCTTTGGAAGTTTGATGGTTTTTGGCCCCTTTGAGTTAGAGACACACTGTGTATTTTAATTAACCAGAAAAACAGTTGGGTTTTAACTCCGGGGAAAATTAAAGAAATCAGCAAAGAAAACAGGAAAAGAATTGTGGGGGCTGACAAGGCTGGTTATTCTTGAGTGAAATTTACAGGTTGAAGGGGGTAAACAATTTTAAAAAAGTAAAAAAAAGATGGAATGTCCCCAAACCAATACAACTAGGAGGAGAGGGTTCTGTGTTTTAGGATGAAGTTCTTTGTCCCCGTGCAATTTTAGCCCCAAAAACAAAATCAAAAGACCTTGTAAAATGCTGGGTAAGTGGGAGATTTTTTTCAATATCCACGGAAACAATATGTACCTATGGGCTGGGAAAGGCCCCTCTACCAGGAAGAAGTCTTACTCCAAAAAAAAACATTAAAATCCAAGATTTTTGTTTGAAATGTAAAAGGAAAAAGACCTCATTTTTTGGGAAATTTTCCTGTGGTTGATGAAAAAATTTTGGCCATAATGACCATTGTTATGTTTTGGGGGAAAAAAGGGGAAGCCTGGGAACTAAAAAACCATCCCAACGTAAAACAAGGGGGGGGGTCATGTTGTGGGTTTTTTTTGCAGGAGGGGTGATGCACTTCACAATATAGTTGATCATGAGGAGATAAATTATTGGCAATATGAAGCAACATCAAAAGACCCCATCGGGAAAGGAAAGCTTATTTGGAAAGGGGTTTCTAAATGGACAGTGCCGAAGCTACTGCAAAAACTGGTTACAAAGTGGTTTAAAGGGGAAAACCCCAAGTAAATGTTTTGAGTGGCCTCACAAAGCCTGATCTCAATCTTATTGAAAATGTAGGGCAAAGCTGAAAATGAGTGGACAAGGAAACCCTACAAAAGGGTTCAGTAACACCAGATTTGTGGGGGGAATTGGCCAAAACCCCTCCCAAATTTTTTAAAGGGAAGCTTGGGGAAGGATATCCAAAATGCTTGCCCCCAAGTGATACATATAAGAGAAATTGCCCCAAATATAAAAAAAAAGTATTGTTTTTGCTTTGCAAAATTGTAACAATGCTTACTTTTTTTTCTTTTCATTATCGGGCTTTTGGCAAAATAAATTTTTTTGGGTTCCTAATTGACCTAAAACAAGTGAGGTTTTTTCTGTTTCATGTCAGATAGTGAGAAAAAATATGCATATGTCTATTTTTTTTTATAGTTTATTAAAATTTTGGGTTTAACTGAAACAAAATCTTGTTTTTAATCAAAAAGAAAAGAAAACCTTCAAAAAGGGGAAAGGGAGACGATGGCAATCAGGGGTTCCCAAAAGGGGTTAAAACCCCCAACAACGCCCCATCCAACTGAACAGAATTTCCTTTACAGCTAGCGGATGGAAGGACCCCTGCCCAGGTAAAAACCATTAAGGGACCACAGCGATACAATGCTTTAGGCTCTTTGTTCTCAGTATCAATGAAAGTTTAACCCCCTCTGATCACAAAGTTATAGCATAACCCAATAACATACAGTCTCTCGTTGTGTGGTGGGTTTTGCTAAATCATCCACAACAAAATTTATATCGGAGGTCAGTCACATTGCAGGTAAGTAGAATTTAGATCTGCAAGTAAATTACAGTGTAACACATCATAACAACATTTTGGGTTTACCCGGGTTGGTTTAAAGGGTTTCACCCGAGTAAATGACCATTAGGATGCATTGGCGAATTGATTTGCCAAGTTTGAGATTTGCTTTTGGAAACATTTATGAGAATTATAGGTGAATTGATTCTCTCATTGTATTCAATGGGCCAGCAAATTAGGTAAATTGGTAAAACCGCCAAACAGGCGAATCGATTTTCTACTTACATACATAGGATTCGTTAACAAAGTCATTTGTGTTGTCTATGCTCCTGCAATTAATATTTAGCAGAGGACAAAAGAAATCTCTTTTTTTTTTTGTTTTTCTTGCCCATGAAATGCAAAAGAGCCCTCAAAAGTATTTAAGGGGGCCGGAGCCGTAGCACCACATCTGTACACTGTCCTGTATCAGCCTACTCTTCTTTTCATGGCAATTGGGAAAAGGTCTGTAAATTGTGGACTGATATTTTAAAATTTTTTTATGTGTGTGCTTTTTCCTCAAGTACTGTTTAAGGGAGTTAAAATATGAACAGAAGAAGAGTTAAATTTTATGTGTAAGGATTACAACACATCTTTCAGCTCAAAGTGAAGCTGCTAAACAAACTAAACAATGCTCAAATTTTCTTAAAAGTTTTGGGGAAAATTTAAAAAGACTTGACTGAAAGTGCCTGCATCCAGTCAAAGAGGGAGTAAAAGGGATTGGTTTATATGGTCAAATGATTTTGTTTGGGGCCCAGGGGGTTCACCTGTCGTTTGTTCATATGTCTGCTGTCTGTTCACATGTTTGCTGTCTCACGTTAACATATCTGATAGCATATATTTAAGGGCTCCTCCACATCCTTCCACCCACCCAGCCCCACATACAATGTCTACCTCCAAGTTTCCCTTGGTTATGCCCCTCTCCACCTTCTAAAACTACTACTATAAACACAGTCAAGAAAGTGAAAGTTAAACCCTTAATCAAAGGGTCAGGGTGGGCCCCATGTAGGTAGGTGGTCACCAGATAGGTAGGTTATATGGGGCCCCAGATAGGTAGGTTGTAGGTAGGTGTTGGTGGGTCTCAGTTAGGTAGGTTGTAAGTAGTTAGGGCCCCAGTTGGGTAGGCTGTAGGAAGATGTTGGTGGGCCCCAGTTCAGTAGGGAGTAGGTAGTTAGGGTCTATTAGGTGGTTGGTATTAGAGCCTCAGTTAGGAAGGCTTTAAGTAGTTAAGGGCCTCAGTTAGGAGCTGTGGGGAAGGTAGGGCCCCTATTTGGGCAGGCTGTAAAACAGGGCCGTGTTTTTTTGGCAGTATTAGGTTTGGGTGGGCCCCTTAGGTATGTGTAGGTATTAGGGTTCCCTTTAGGTAGGCTGTATGTAGTTAGGGCCCATTAGGTAGGGTGTGGTGGGGTTTGGGTGGGCCCCAGTTAGGTAATTTAGGTAGTTTAGGGTCCAGTTACGTAGGCTGTAAGTAGTTGGGCCCCCCAGTTAGGTAGGCTGTAGGTATTTGGGGTGGGGGGGGCCCCATTGGTAGGCTTTAGGTAGTTGGGGCCTTTGGGGTAGGCTGTAGTAGTTGGGGCCCCTCAGTGGGTTTTGTAAGTAGTTTGGGTCCCCTTAGGTGGGCCCTGGGGTGTTAGGGCCATTTAGTGTTGTAGGTGGGAAAAGGCCCCTTAGGTACTGGGGTTTTGTTAGGGCCTTGGTGCTGTAGGTAGTTAGGCCCAGTTGGAAACCTTTTGGTTTTAGGGCCCAGTTAAGGTAGTTGGTTTGGGGCCCCCAAAGTTATTTTGTTGGGTAGTTGGGGCCACAGTTAGATGCTGTGGGTAGTTAGGGAATAAGTTAAGTAGATTGGTAGTTGGGGCCCCCAGTTAGGTAAGTGAGGTAATTGGGTAAGTTAAGGAGGCTGAAAGTTAAGTAGACCCAAATTTTGCCTAAAAAAAGAAAAAAAATAAATAAACTCCCCCTCTCCCCCAGTTGGACACGAGATGGCCGCCTATGCACTCTTTTTGCCAAGCCATGCGAAGGAAAATGAGGGCATTAGCTCTGAACACTCAGGACATAGGGCCCGGGCATTCTGAGGCAGCATGTGGTGGCTGGGCCCCATGTGACAGCTGCGGCACCTCTGGGGCCCATCGAAGCTCTTGGCCCACCAGAGTTTCACCAACTCCCTGGTGGGCCAGTCCGAGCCTTTTCCTAACCATGTTTCAGAGCTCTTTAATAATTTAGATATTTACTTACTGGGAAGCTTCTGGTGGCACTAGCAGTTTATTTCCTTGAAGATGGTCGAATGAGATATAAAAATATTCATCTTGGGTGTGGTCTGAGCTTAAACAATTGACAAAGTTATTTTTTTCCCCCGGTGAAACCTATGTTTTTTACCAGTGTCTTTAGCTTTTTAAAACAAATTGGGCAAAGAAATTAAACTTATTTTTTTTAATAAGGGGAGTAAATCCCTACATTTTTTTTAAAAACCCATGACGAATACTTTCGATTTTTTTCTTGAAAAATGTTTAAATATTTCAAATCTTTACAAAGTGTCTGGATGCATGATTTATCCAATTCCCTTCTTTTCCTCTTTATTAAACCATTCCCTTGTCTTTCATGCCCTAATCTGTCCCTTTGTCCCATTGTCTTATCTGTACACTTTAACTTCATGTTTTTCCACTCATCATTTTATCTCAGAAATAATTCAAACTGCTCTAGGTTTTTTATTTTTTCCCCTACTGTCAAAAATGTATTGAAAGTTTCATGATAGTTCTACACCTTTCTATCATTATCTCCATCTCACTACCGTGCCGCCATTCAGTCTATTTTCACCCTGTCATCCCCCTCTCCTTTTATCCCTCTCTTCATATCTCTCTCCTGTTGCCTATGAGCAAACGGCAAAGTGTGAAATAATTAGGTTTGGAAAGGTCACGGAAATTGGCGGAGGGGCTGTTGTTTCTGTAAATGCTATTTTCTAGCTCACTGCCCTTAACTTCTATGATGTTTCTTAAGTAAAAACAAACAGTGCTTTAAATTTACCACACGGCAAGTTTGGAGACACTTAAATAAAATTTTTTTGTTTAATATGAGGAAAAAATATGATTCTTCTTTATAGATATAAAAAAAAATCTCATATGGGAGTTTAATAATTTACTACCTTTTCGGTATACAAAGTGATTAGAATTTTTGGACTTGTAAATGTCAAGGCCTTTAATATGGTTAAAGACAGAAAGGCCAGTTTCACACAAGAGTATTATAGGTGCATTGCTGCACCCACTTTATGCTTCAGTGTCCTGGCCCAATACAGGTTTAATGACATGAACAGTTTGAGTTATTAAACCTGCAATTGGGATGGGATACTCTTCTGCAATGCAGGTGCAAATTTGCCCTCTTAAACCGTTTGTGAAGCTGGGCCAAAGTGATGGGCATATCTAGCAAAATGTTACAGTAAGGCTGTCTTTGTTGCCCATAGCAATCAATAAAAAAAATTATCTCAAAGACAGTTTTACAATTAGAGATTTTGATTAATTAAACCCATTGTGTTGAAATATTGAAAAAAAATTTCAACCCCTTAAAAATATCAAATACAGCATTTTATGTGATCTGGGAGAGCTTAGACTCAGCAATTAAGGATGGGAAAGGTCTAGACCAGGCATCTCATTGTGGCTTCCAGCTGTTGGAAACTAAAATCCCCTCATTCCATGATGATTATATAAATGCATGATGGGAGTTGTAGTTGGGCTGCAGATTAAGGATGCCTGGTCTAGCCCCGAAAGGGCAGCTCCCCTTTTTTTCCCCGGGATGGCCCTGTGCAAAGGGAGGGCACCCTCTTCAATTTTGGGGATCAGCTCCCTACCTTAAAAAAATTGGAAAAAAATTATTAATTAAAAAAAGACAGTGACCTACTCCGCTCCATGCTGGACAAAAAAATTTAGTAAAGGCATTTAAACCCAGGCTACAAAAAATTACAGGTTTAGAATGCGGGTGAAAAAAGTGTAATACCCCCCCACCAGGGGGTCAAATTCCCTTAAAAATGTAACCCGTTAACCCGTATGCAGAAAAAACACATCACCCTGCAGCTAGATAAAAACCCTTACATGCTACTATTATGGAGGGGTTTTTGAATATTACAAATTCTAAGAAAAGGTTTAAAATGTAGATTTACGTTGTGGTACACCTGCTGGCTTGCAATAGGATGGGCGAATTTCTAAAAATTTGGTTCGCCGATTCGCAGAAATTTTCCCCACAAAATTTTTTTCGGTCCCAATTACTTTTGGGCAATGGTTAAAAAAAGCTATTTACAGGTGCAAGGCCTGTAGGGTGCTGTAAATGTTGGTGCTTATATGGAGGGGGCTTGGGGTTTGGGTTTTATACATCTGTGTTTTACTTTGACACGCACATACGCCGCCGCTACTAAATCCTTCACTATAAAATTCCCTTACACTTAAGAGGGGAAAAGACCAAAAAAAATCAAGCGGGAATGTAGTGATAAAGTATGGCAGCGAAAACTGGAAAAAAACAAATGAGGGTCAGGTGGAAATCAGTGACAAAGTGTGGAGGGGACGGCAGCAGCCACAGCAGATGATCAGAGAGGGCCAATGACATTCTGGAGGTGGGAAAAAAAGGGGTTAGGCCAAGAGTGGCAATGAAAAAGTGTGGGTTATGGGATGAGTCAGAGAGTGGCACAATACATTTGGAGGTGGCAAAAACGGAGTAGGGACAGAGTGGCACAAGCCGGTATAGGTTACAGCGGCCACAGCCAGCATGAGGGTCAGAGAGTGGCACAAAGCTTCTGGAGGTGGCAAAAAAGGGGGGGCCACAGAGGGCACAAAGACACATTGTAGGTTTTGATGAGATCAGAAGGGCACAAGACATTCTGGAGGTGGCAAAAACAGGGATAGGCCCCGAGTGGAAAAAAGACAAGGTTAAGGGAAGCGACCACAGCAGCAGCATGAGGTCAGGAGTCACAATGACATTGGAGGAGGCAAAAACGGAGAGGCCCAAGTCAAATGACAGAGGTGGAGTCCCCGGCAGCGAAAAGGGCACGGCAGCACACATGAGTCAGAGAGTGACAGAAAGTGTGGAGGTCACGGAGCCCAACAAACAGATGAGGTAAGGCAGTGGACAATGACATTCTGGAGGGGGCAAAAAAAGTGTAGGGCCCCAGAGGGCACAATGACAGAGAGTGGAGGTCAGGCGCCCGCAAGATGAGGTCAGAGAGTGCACAATGACAAAGGGGTGGAGGTCAAGCAGCCAACAGCAGCTGGGTAGGCAGTGGCACAAGACTTCGGAGGTGGAAAAACAGGGTAGGCCCAAAAAGGGGCACAATGACAGGGTGGGGTTCAGAGCAGCATGAGGTCAGAGTTTTGGGCACAATAAATTCGGAGGGGGCAAAAACAGGGAGTAGCCAGATGGCCAATGAACCCGGTGGGGGTACGGCAGCACCCCAGCACAGATGAGGTCAGCGTGGCACAATGAAAAATTTTGGGGGTGAAAAAAGTAGTAGGCCCAAGAGTGGCCAATGACAGGGTGGGTTAGTCAGCCAAAAATAGGTCAGAGAGTGGCACAAGAAAT